>JACTOM010000907.1:1808082-1895838 GCA_015832385.1 Elymnias hypermnestra
TCAATATTGAGTTTTCTATTAAGATTTTCTCAATATTTGCCCGAAGTTGGGAAGTTGGCGGTGTGATCCACCCCCGTGCCTCGGAGAGCACGTTAATCCGTCGGTCCTGCGCCTGATCTCTCTCCCGTTGTGTCGGTTTCCCGTCACACCGGACTATGAGAGTGAAGGAATAGAGAGTGCACTTGTGTACTATGCCTGCCAATCCGCACTGGAGCAGCGTGGTGGGTCTATGCTCTAAAAACCCTCTCTCATATGAGGGAGGAGGCCTGTGCCCAACAGTGGGACGTTAATGGGCTGCTACTTACTTACATATATATCATGAGTATTGTAATTCTTACTAATCCTACGAAAGTAATTCTATCTGTCTGTTTGATGGGCTTTCAACCCAAAACTACTGAACCGATTTACATGAAATTTGGTAAACAGATAAAAAAGGACAATACTATTTAATGCAAAGAAACGGTTGTAAGAGATGGAAGTACCGTCATTTTTAGAACCGGATGTTTGAAACTTATAGGCTGTTGATTCAATATATATTAGAAAACTTGCTGTATGTACATAAAAACATTGACTCTTTTAATAAAAAGAGTGAATGTACATCATATAACTTACGAAACCAAAACAAACTTGTTATAAATTCTAGTAGGCTGCATAAGATTAACAACTCATTTAAGGGTAACTGTATACGTTTCTATAATAAACTCCCACAAGACGTTCTAAAGATGTCAATTAATAAATTCAAAGTCTTTGTTAAAAGAAAGTTGATAAAAAAATCGTATTATAAGTTGCAAGATTACCTAGACGATAGACACGCCTGGGAGTGAACGAATTGCTCTAAATTCAATTAAAATATAGTAAACTAATATGATATTGTAATAATGATGGTAACAAAAAAAAAATACCCGACTAAGTATCTTGTGGGTTCTTCTCGGATCAGGGCGCGAAGGAACCCCTGTAACTTTAGATTTTAAGTCGTTCTTGAGTACCATCATCAGACGTATATTAGAATCAGAGTGTGGAAAAAAAATATAATTTGACGATTCAAAAGTTTAATATGCCTACTTGAATAAAGATATTTTTGATTTGATTTGATTTGATATAAATAAATATGACGTTTAAAGTATGCAAATGTTTTACTCTCAAGAGTGTAAATTAACTATCTTTACTAATACAGGGTGTCAAAAGAAATTTTATATATAGTGGATCAATGAAAAAAAATGGGAGCCGTATATACAAAAAAATGTTTATTAATTAGTAAGGTACACTTTTTGGGGATTTATTTCTTAATTATAATATCTTAGACCCTCGCGTTCTCGGCACTCATTCAATCAAATAGTAAAATGACTTATGACGTCTCGGCGTATCATGCTGTGGCAGAATGTCCTGGTGTCGTCGATTGGCGAAGACATCTCACTGACCAGCATTGCGCGAGCAATGGTCAGCAGCGAAGCAGGATGGAGACCCGTAGCCTCCTTTTGCAAGACCGTTGTCGCGCTAAAGAATCACTTGAAAGGGAGCGGTAGGTTGCTCCTGATGCCCCTGCTGTCCGTCGCTGAAGGCTAAGCGGCCGAAGGCGTGTATTTGCGCGCCTCGTCCCACAGCCTGGAATCTTGATTCGGCTTCATCCGGGACACCATATTGGATTGCACAAACGAGCCGCTGGTGTCGCAATTTAGGATGACGTGGGACCGCTGGGTTTTAGTGGGTATTCTGTCTTTTTGGTCGGCATGCGTTAAAGAATTTTTCATCGAAAAAAAAACGGTGGACTCAGGTTTGGCTGCCATTTCATGACGGATAGTTTCATTCAAATGCGCCAGTGAAATCGGTTTATTGGCGTAACTTTGGATTTAAAATAACCCTATAGGAAAAAGTCCATTTGGGTTAAATCTGGAGTACGTGGAGGCCAATTTAAGTCTTCCGGAGATCAATTTGCTTGAGAAAATTTCACGAAAACGTGGCAGAGACATATGTGACCTGTGTGAAGTTACTCCGTCCTGTTAGAACCATGTTTTTGGTTATAGCCAGAAAAGTTTGCAGTTCAGGTCCCAAGCAGTTGTTTAACATCTCCAAATAATGCTCTGAACCCACTGTAACTGCACACCCCCTTTCGTCTTCACAAAAGTAAGGGCCGATAATTCCTCGCGCTGACATCCCATAAGGTCTCATTGGGCGAATGAAGGGGTCTCTGATGTTTGCGTATCGGATTTGTTGCACTCCAAAAGCGGCTATTAAGATGAAAATGAGCTTCATCCTTCATCAAAACAAAATGTTGGTAAACGTTGAAAATAGCTCGATTTACAAAATCAAGCCTCTGACTGGCATATTGGAGCTACTGATTGACATAACCCTCGTGCCCCTCGGATACGTTCCGTTCACGCAGTAAGCTGAATAAAAATAAAATTTCCACCTGATATAATACATGGGAAAGCACGTCAAAACTACTAAAACTTTTGCAATGCAAGTAAGCTCATTAAAGTATTTATACGTATGTGTCTTATTAGTAAAATAATTAACCTTAATTGTTGAAAATGCCACCCAAGACTACTATTTCTTGATTCAACCTACACCTATTTATAAAGTATATAGTGTTTTGCGCACTACGATACACTAGAGTAAAGAAGACACGTGTCATGTCTTACTACTTGTCTGAATATTATGGGATTTTTTCTTCCATTTGGACAAAAAAAACATGGTTAATTTTATTGTTACTTCCCATCCATAACAGATATCACAACATTTTAGACATGTCATAATGAAGCTCCGTTAACCATTCACAAATAATTCCCACAAAATTAATTCACTGTCACATAATATAATGTAAATTTGACAGACTATCAAAACTACGACACGCGTCTTTACAAACAAATCTAAAATAATAGATAACAAAAATAAAACCAGCGAAAACATAACAAGAGAAATGTTAACAAAACAATACAATACATTGTCACTTGCAAATCAAACCAAATAAAGCTTAGCGCATCATGTAAGACGTAAAGAGTCACGCTTAACAAATTGTATAAAAACAATCGGCCCTACACTGTTTTACTATTCCTTTGACAAAATCAGCGTTGAATCAAACGCTCGAAATGGAATGCCTAAAAGAAATTATAAAGAACAATGAAAGCTATGGAGTCGTATTGTAATAAGTAGATTATAAAACCACACATCTACGGCTTCCGCCAAATCGTATTTTTTTGCCTTTACGTACCCCGATGAAAGACTTTTTCCAATCGGGAGGGTGGGACTCACTGATAACAGAATACCCACTACAACCTACACTAGAGGTTCCCCAGCTGCATTCCACTCTAGTGACCCGGATGATACCGACTATGAGGATCTACCACTCAATAGGGCGAAGCATGAAGTGCGAGTTCTGCCACCAAGCCTCCTCCGACGCGGAGAGAGGGCTCCAACTTCTTACCCCCTTAGCCTCTCATTTGCCATCTTCAGCGAGATGACAGTCTCGCAAAAGAAGTCAACCAGCCTCCACCCAACTTCACCGATGAGCATTACCCCAATAAGCACCACACACATAACAGGCGGGCATTTCCTCAAAGCCAACGACCTGGTGCAAGTACTTGTCGAAGCAACCATGACCGGCAAGCACCTGCACCAGACGGTAGGAAACAGACCCGTGCCCCCTAGTGAGTTAATTGTCCAGGTGAGGTCGGATCTCCTCCACCGTGACTATATCCGCAGTTGGATACCCAAGATCTCCCCTCGATTTTTCGATCAGAGCTCTGTCGGCGAGAGCCTTGATCGTCGTAAGAGTCAGCGCCTCTGATAGCTACCCTGTAATGATAGGTTTCGCCAAATCGTATGCATGTTAGTCTTATAATATATAATTACATAATTTAGAGGAATAATGTATTCATTTCACAGTCATTAATAAGATTTATCTTATAACAACTAAAATAAAAACAATATGTCTATTGGTACTTAACACTCCGATGAGGGCGGAAGCTTATCCCCAGGACTGGGATGTTAATAGGCTGCTACTTTCCTTTGTGTCTTGAGTTTGTGAGTTTGAAGGTTAGTATTTTATGCTTGGACCCAAAAACAGCGAAATAGTTTTGACCGAAATTAGGCATGCAATTTTCTCTCCTTTTATTATTCGCATAAGAAATCTTAAAGAAGATACTCAATAATTTGGGGGCAGCGATTAGATCAGAGACACAGAGAGAGATAGAATACACTTTATTGTACACCATAGAATATAAAAAATAGTAATCAAAATTACACAACAGAAATTGTTCAAGGGGTACGGTTCAAGGCAGGTGGCTTTATCACTCACTAGCGATTTCTGGCAGGCAATCTCAGAGCAAAGGAGTATATTTATGAACAGACAAATGGGGCAGGTGATATAACTCAGATTATATAGATTTGTCACCACTAAAACCCCCCTGGCCGTCTACCTCTGCGCATATAAGGTAGCTCCAGGTTTTCCAATGAAATTCGCAGGAGCTGCCTAAATTTGTACGAAGCAAATGGCCATTTGACTCATCCAAGAAGAGTTTTCCTAATATAATTCTGTTGGGGCCAAGGCATTAACAAACGGACATGTCAAGGTCATAGTGATGATTGATAGCAGTGGAAAACAATTTTTAGACTAACAGTTAGTCTTCACCACTCTGATTATCCGGGGTTCTTCTCAGTAAGACTAAAGAATTCGGATTTCGAGGCAATGCCTCCTTGCACGGGTAAATTTTCTCAGGCATCCATAATCATCATCTTCGCCGTCATCACCCATGTCAGAAGATGGTGACAGCAGAAGCTGAGATAGGGAACGCCGCGTATTTTCCGCTCTTGGGTGTTGGCTGGCAATTCCATGAAGACGTATGTGCGGCATTTTGTCCACGTGGCGGAACACGATGCCAGCCTTCTTACGAATGCCTCCACGGTGGGTATCCTGGTATCAGGATGAATGATGTTACTTGTGACATACCTCGAAGCTCCTACTATCATACGTGGGCATTTCTTTTGCTGGGTCTGCAGATTCCTCCTCTCCTCAGACGTCGGCCCCATAGACCTTTATTTTGACTTTTAATTGATACTTAATTTTCACTGCCCTGGGCTAGCTAGCTATTTATTTGGATTCTGAACTCGCTGCAGACAAAGTCGCGGGCCGAAGTTATAATAAAATGCTCGTATCTGCTCTATGGTTTTTGTTCCAGTCGTCTCCATCAATGCCCATCACTCGTCACGTGTCGGGCACGCGACCTGCGCGTCGTGTCGCGTGGTGTGAGCTCCCCTTTAATGTATTGTTCTATCATTTGGTACGGGGTGTCCGTGGTATGGGATGCTTTATTTTTTATTTCACGTTTACAATCATATTTAATAAAATAATACTGTCTAATTCGAATATCTAATACTTAAAACAATTAATAAAAACGAACAATTTATGAAACTGCTTTTAAGAAATATGTTAAAACGTCCTATTACAAAAGGCATATTGTAATGTTGAAGATTAATAAAAGAAGGATTTAGACTTGATTCCGGTTGCACTTGAAAGCTAAAAAGTTGTAACCTACAAAAACTATATAGTCCATTGAAATGTGATAATTTAAGGACTATTGCATTGCGAATATTACATTTTTTAGAGGACGCAATTTTTATAGATATTTTCTCACTTTTTTGCGTATAACTTCTTTAATTTAAAATTTAGGGCAAAACGTAATATGAATATTTTTGTAGGTTAAACGATTCGCTACAATTATGTTCTTACAAATTTTCTGTATAACACGTAGTTACCGAGATATTGCGAAAAAGGTGCATGCACCCCTTTTTCCAAGATTCTATTGACTCCCACTCATATCCCAAAAATGAAATTGCATCCTCAAAAAAATGAAAAGCTCATGTAACATTTCAATGGACTATTATTATAGGAGTATACGTTGAGTTTCTTCTTTTTAACTTAATTTTTATCTGACGATTCAAATATGCTTTTGTTCCTATTTGAATAAAGAATATATTTATTTTGATTTTTGAATCTTACGTGCGTATTTACGTTATTTTCAATCTATCATTATGCTTTTCGGTGAAGGAAATCTGCATATCCCGGAAGTAATTCTTTGATATTTGTATCCCGCCAACCACCTGTGGAGCATCGTGGTGTGTCTAATCTCTAAAACTCCCTCTCCTATTAGAGAGAAGGTTTACGCCCAGTCGTCGTCGTCGTCGCTTCAACCGATGGATATCCACTGCTGGACATAGGTCTTACCTAATGACGCCCACAAGGCCCGATCTTGCGCCACCTGGTTCCAGCCGCTTCCGACGACCCTCTTTATATCATCGGTCCACCTTCCTGGGGGTCAGCCTACACTGTATCGTCCAGTCTCCTCTCCAGTACCTTCGGCCCTAACGTCGTTCGGTCCTTCGGACTATATGCCCTGCCCATTGCCACTTCAGATTCGCGATTCGTAGGACTATGTCGGTGACTTTGGTTCTACTACGGATCTCTTCATTTCTGATTCGATCACGTAGAGAAACTCCGAGCATAGCCCTCTCCATCGCACGCTGAGTGACTCTGAGCTTCCGCATGAGGCCCATAGTCAGCGACCACGTTTCAAAACCGTAAGTCATCACTGGCAACACGCACTGTTCGAAGACTTTAGTCTTCAGGCACAATTGCGCCCAGCAGTGGTATATTAATAGGCTGCTACTTACTTTTACCTTACTTTAAACATAAAACATATTGATCTATAAAAGCTTTAAAATTTTCAAAAGCTTTAAAAATAGACTCAATAGTCCAAATTAAATATAATAATACGTACCTATAAATCTATAATTATAACAAAAGAAGGTTTCTTGGGGAACAACTTAAAGCTTATAAATATGTAGTCTGAAGAGACATTTTGGAAACTTGTCTGTCTTAACATTTTTTTGCAGCATGTGTGTGATATTTGTTTGTTTATTTCCCATTCTAGCAAAAACGACTAAACAGATTTGACTCTAGTTTAATACACAGATACTGGGATAACATCTAGGAAGATTTTTATGGCGAAAAATAAATTGGGTTAGTGTCAAAAGTCACGTGGATAACGTTATAGCAATAGTTTTGGCTGGCATGCAGATTTGCACGTTATACGACGCAAGTAAAGCTGGCACTAATAAGAGCCTACTGCCAGTCTTTTTACACGTGCAGTCTGTGGACCAGCTATACGCAGAGGACCTATAGTGCCTTGAGAGTTCAGTATAACAACGTGTTGAGGGCGGTGTTGGGGATACCGCGGTGCTCTAGTGTGTCAGCAATGTTTGCGGATGCACAGGTGGATGATTTCTACGCGATCATCCGCAAACGTGCAGCGTCATTGATAAATAGGGTGATAGGCAGCACCAACATCCTCCTCAGCACGTGGGCCAAAAAGTGGGATAGCCCTCACTGGAGGCACTGGAATGGTATACATACCGGGCTTGGGAGAGTCACGTCGAGCGGCCTAGCTATAAGGCCAAAAGTATTGTAAGTTTGTAGTACAAAAGACATACTAACATAGTTTAAGTTTGTATTATTAACAATATTTTTTTTGTATTTTTTCTTTATCATTATGTAAAACTATATGGACACATTGACGGCCTGAAATAAAAATTATTTTTAGTATACCACTTTTACACTCACGCCCGTTGACCAAAGAATATATATTTTTATTATTAAATATAAATAAATTATAATAATTACTTGTATACATGAATATGAAATAATACATATATCTACATAAACAATTACATAAATACATATAACGGGCGGAGGATACACCCCGGCAGGGAGACCAAACGGCCGGGGGTCAGGGCTACAGGCTGAGAAACCGCCGGACTATCCTAGCCGAGTCCAGCAACACCGCCTTTTGCATCCTTGCTGCGAGCGAACTGCCCCGGAACCCCAGTCGTCTCAGATGATGAGCGAGACTGACTGGGATCAGACCATTCGCAGATATTACGATTGGGATGGTTTCAGTGGATCCCACTCCCCACATGGCGGTAATCTCGTGCGCCAGATCCAGATATTTACGTTTTTTCTGTCTCAGCTCGCACGAGATTCTCGTCATACGGGATCGTGATATCCACTAAAAACACCCGAGACTGTGCCCGGTCCATTATCACGATATCAGGCTTGTTGGCCAGTATGGTCCTGTCCGTGATAATGGACCGGTCCCAATAGAGTCGGACACCGTCGCGTTCGAGTACTGGNAAAAAAAAAAAAAAAAAAAAAAAAAAAAAAAAAAAAAAAAAAAAAAAAAAAAAAAAAAAAAAAAAAAAAAAAAAAAAAAAAAAAAAAAAAAAAAAAAAAAAAAAAAAAAAAAAAAAAAAAAAAAAAAAAAAAAAAAAAAAAAAAAAAAAAAAAAAAAAAAAAAAAAAAAAAAAAAAAAAAAAAAAAAAAAAAAAAAAAAAAAAAAAAAAAAAAAAAAAAAAAAAAAAAAAAAAAAAAAAAAAAAAAAAAAAAAAAAAAAAAAAAAAAAAAAAAAAAAAAAAAAAAAAAAAAAAAAAAAAAAAAAAAAAAAAAAAAAAAAAAAAAAAAAAAAAAAAAAAAAAAAAAAAAAAAAAAAAAAAAAAAAAAAAAAAAAAAAAAAAAAAAAAAAAAAAAAAAAAAAAAAAAAAAAAAAAAAAAAAAAAAAAAAAAAAAAAAAAAAAAAAAAAAAAAAAAAAAAAAAAAAAAAAAAAAAAAAAAAAAAAAAAAAAAAAAAAAAAAAAAAAAAAAAAAAAAAAAAAAAAAAAAAAAAAAAAAAAAAAAAAAAAAAAAAAAAAAAAAAAAAAAAAAAAAAAAAAAAAAAAAAAAAAAAAAAAAAAAAAAAAAAAAAAAAAAAAAAAAAAAAAAAAAAAAAAAAAAAAAAAAAAAAAAAAAAAAAAAAAAAAAAAAAAAAAAAAAAAAAAAAAAAAAAAAAAAAAAAAAAAAAAAAAAAAAAAAAAAAAAAAAAAAAAAAAAAAAAAAAAAAAAAAAAAAAAAAAAAAAAAAAAAAAAAAAAAAAAAAAAAAAAAAAAAAAAAAAAAAAAAAAAAAAAAAAAAAAAAAAAAAAAAAAAAAAAAAAAAAAAAAAAAAAAAAAAAAAAAAAAAAAAAAAAAAAAAAAAAAAAAAAAAAAAAAAAAAAAAAAGGCTTATTTTATTTTAGAAAGAAATTTAGTTTCCGAGAAAATATAATTATAATAATGTACTCGTATTGCACCGCACTCAGCGTACGGGCATATTGCTGCTATCTAGCGTCAAAACGATGTGTCCGATTGACTTGAAATAAACTATACTTATTCTTTTTGTAACGTAGTTGGTCATTATGAACGGATTTTAACTTATTCCTACAGAATCGAGAGGTACACGGGTAAAACTACGGGGTGCCAGTCGCGGCAGTAGATGACGCCGTATACTCAAAAGTGTATGCAAACGAACTTGCTTGGGTCCACTACTATACAATAAAAATGTAACAATTTCCCATGAACCAACGATTGAGCCCTCAATTGTGTTAATTTACAAATATTAGCGAGTAATTTGTTAAACACGCAGTCACGTGGTCGCCGCGGGCTTCAAAAAATTGTTAACAATAACCATTTAACGGGGCAATGAATAAAACATTTGAATTTTAGAGAGTCAACACAACCTATTGTGTATTTTTTATAAAGAAATTCACTAGTAAACGTAACCACGCGATGTAATACTAGCTTCTGTCAAAGACTTTATCGGAGGCGATTGACTTTATTGTGGGTTTTAGTTAGAACAGCTCCCCTAACCAAGATAACATTCTAAGTACGATAACGCTACCTCGAGCGCTACAATTTCTTTATGTCATCACGTGAATTATCGATATTAAACGTCAATCCCAAACATTTTACGTTGAGTGACGTTAGCGTACTAAGATTTTAATTTTCACTTGCTTCATAAGATAAGTAAGTTTCTGACTATTATTTTGTATGGTTATATAATATAACCTCCATTCCAGATTCACATTGTAATAATATGAGCAGATGTATCAAGATGAGAGTTGCTAACTCGTGGAAAAGGAACTGGTCTCTCGTAGAAGTTCTAAAAAGTGAGAAATATAACATTGCTATTAAGAAGAAAATCCTAGACACCTGCATGACCTGTTTGACGTATGTCTGTCAACTGTCATAGAAAAATAGTCAAAAACTGTTAACCTGTCATATACGTATAGAAAGGAGCAATAGGAGTTACGTAAGTCAGTTGATCTCAATCAAAAAAATTTTAAAAAGCAGGTCCCCTTTGGACTGGAATGGGCCATGACTATTTGAAGAAACTGGAGGAGGCCTTTGCGTCAACTGACCCACGTGTAATTTTCAGAGCACAGCCCATTATGTTGCTACAGTACGGCTTAGCAAATAACACATTTCCCAGATATGTTTTCGAGACAAGCAGGTATGTTTACGATGTTTTCTTTCACTAAAAAACATAGTATTGATTTGGAATAGATACCATCAAGTTTTTTTTTTTTTTTTTTTTTGCTGATAGTTTAGCGCTTGACTGTGATCTCACCTGATGGTAAGTGATGATACAGTCTAAGTTGGAAGCGCGCTAATCTGTTAAGAGGCGATATACCCCTTACGGTTTCTACACAGCATCGTACCGGAACACAAATTTCTTTGTTTGGCGGTACGTTTTTGCTGGTAGGGTGGTAACTAGCCACGGCCGAAGCCTCCCACCAGTCCAGACTCAGACAAATTAGAAAATACAATTTCCTAAATTCGTCCTACCGGGGATCGAACCCGGGACCTCCGCTAGCAAAGCGAATACTGCACCACTGCGCCAGCGAGGCCGTCAAAAGTAATGTACTGATGCTTGTAAAGGAATCGATTCAGCATTTATATGAGCAAGAATCCACGATTATTAATAGAATATGATGGCAAACCTAGGTATATTGTACTTGATAAATTCATCCAACCCTCTAATGAGCGCCGGTGGTCGATATAGCCCCTGGACATCAAAACAAACAGCGGCACGTGACCATTCACAGAACCGACAAATTGCAGCTGAAGTACGAAATATGTCAATTATAATTAATGGCAGATTATTGGAGATGTATTGTCCAGCCGACTATATTGACCTCTGCAAACGTATTGTTATGACTGCATGGTTAAGCCCTATGATTGTTCTTAAGCCGTACTAGAAATATATGCGTATTTTCCATAACACTCGAGCATACTTCAGTTTTATACGAAATACATGAGATTAATCGAGAATAAACGTAAATTCAACTACATTTTCTTATTAAAATATTTGGCATAGATTATAATGATCTTTTATAAATGTATTGTAATGATGGCATGTGTTAGAATATTAATAATTAGGTAGCTATACATAAAAATACTAAAAACATTGTGAAATATTACGAAATGTTATGCAATACGACGTAACTTTAATGAGCAGAACAATTGCGTGATCATAGTTTCTCGTGCTGCCTTATGGTGCTGTTGTTTAAAGAGTAATATTGTTAAATTGTATAAATTCATTTAGTGAAGTTATTATTAGTATATAGCAATTTGATTTGTTTAAATATTGGAGAGAATAAAAGTTGTTATAGTTTGTTCGCGTTAAGAATGCAGTGAGTTGGCTGGTCTAGCCCTGCCCCTCAGCCAATCAAATCATTTTCAAATTACAAGGTCAAATTCACAGTGACCAGTTGAATGGTTATGGATTAATGGCTCACTGCATTCTTATCGCGAACGAACTATAGTTAATGTTTTATTGTATTTTTGTTATATAAGGCCCGATGATTGTTTTTTAATTTCATTCGATTTTTATAGGAAATATACAAGGTTTAAGAATAGCATCTTAGAGCAGCGTCCACGAGTTTTTGCTAACATGCAATTACTTTTTATTTTTACTATTACAAGTTATTTTTTACTATAAGGTATCAAAGTCCCTGTTTAACATTTTTGGTAAATAATGTCCTTTATATTATAACTAAGACGAGCTATGAGCAAGCGTAACGAAGAGAGACAATTCAGTATCATTTAAACCACGATAAAACTTGCTCTATCCAGAAGCCTTTGTAACAATAACCCATTTGAACTAGAATAGACATTTGATAATATGCCGCTAACATTTACATGAACTCAACGTCAACATTCAACCCTTGAACAGTCAAGAGTGTCCTCAAATGTCCTCAGAGACAATATTTGTTGAGGACACGCCTTTCCCTCTTAGACCTCCATTGAATAAACACGTGTCTAATAACGTGGGAATGTATAATAGTTGTCGATTAATAGCTAGGAAACGATAATTTGGGAACACTTCAGAATGTGTGAAAGATGTTTGAATTATTATTTAAATAGCGACTGACGGACTCATTTGTCTAGTGGTTAGCAGGTTCGACTACAGACATAGGGTTCTGGGTTGATATTGAGTTCTCTGTTAAAAATTCTCAGTATTAGCGTTAAGCCGTTGGTCCTGCACCTGATATTTCTCCGGTCGTGACAAATTACCGTCATATCAGACTATGAGAGTCAAGGAATTGGGAGTGCACTTGTGTAATATGCCTGCTAACCCACAGTCGAGTAGCATGGTGGGGCTCCCAGAGGGTATAGCGATCAGAGCTATACGATAGTGTCGTACAGTGTCATGGATGGCAGCAACACTCCTGGCAGCTCAGGGCGAAAGTTCTCACAACTGCTTACTAGTCCAGAGCAGCCGCGAGAACCAGAGGGGAATCACCAGATGCTAATGAAATAAAGAGGGTTCGGGTTCTAGTTAACAAAGCCAATCTTGATAGTTCTTTTTTTATATGAAAGGTGGTATTTGTCGTAGGGTCCCATTTTTTTTAATGCAGTTCTGATGTTGGAGTCCATGAGAAAACCGGACAAGTCTTCAATTTGCTTTAAGCAAGTGCTGCACATATGGACGAATAACTCAAGATTACTCCAACGGATTTCGATGATTATTTTTTTATACTTCAAGGGTTGTTTGATGATAGTTCGGTTAGGTTTTGATCATGGGATCCATGACAAAGTAACGAAACTCTTTAATTCTTAGGAGAAAATTAACGAAAGTCGGCAGAATCTTTTATAAGGTCTCGGGATATTTGAGTCACCTACCGTAATTTCGGTATGGTCAAGTGATTGTCGTAGTCAAATATGATGATCAATGGAACTCCTCAACGGCTTACAGTAAGGGTGCGATTGGTGGCAGAATATATAACTGTCTGTAATCAAATAGCAATGAGCTTACGTTTGTTGCTGCATTGTAATATTTATAAGGTGACGCCGACTCCGAATAGAAGATATACGAAGAACTCTAAAAAAGAATATGTAATTATTTTTTACTTTTTAGAGCATATTAATTTATTTGTAACAGTTTGTTTTGAAGGTGCTACAAACATATATACTTATATACAAACAATAACACAAATGTTTCCTCTTTATAATATTAGTTTAGATAAAAAAAATTATGTAAAGAGCTAATTAAAAGTAATGTCACTGATTACTATAATAAGACTTTGTTCGAACACTATCTCAATTAAGGTACACATATTGTAGAGTTGATCTGAAACAAACATCGTATAGGCTTGATTAATCTGTACGTATCAAATATTAATTGCACATTTGATATACGCACGTAATCCGAGGAACAGTTCTACTTCAACACACAGACGGCATCGTGGCACCGGTAAGCCGATGATATTAGAGATTACTTCGCCCAGAAATTGACCTGGGCTTACGTTTGGTAATGAACAATGAGTTAGAATGTTTAAAATATTACTATTACTAGAAGTGACAATAAATTTTCTACAAAAATATTGTATACTTAAAAGCACGCGATGTAAGTAAAAGCTTTATAACGGCGACGTTAATAATACGACGTACAATTGTCTCTTTGGAGTCTAATTCTAAAATTGTTAATCCTAGGAAAATATTGATAAAAACCAAATCTGTAGGAAATTTAATTCGGAACAACTTTGATTATTACTATTTTTCACGTAGGATTATAAATAAGCGAGTTTTTCACTAAATAAATTGGGGTCTAATTCGATAAATATTGATCCTAGAAATAATTGCAAAAATGTAGGAAATTTAATACTGAACAACTTTAATAATTACTATATTTCGCTTAAAACTATAAAGAAGCAAGTTTTTCACCATATTAATGAGGTCTAATACGATAAATATTGATCCTAGGAAAAAACAGATAAAGACCAAAATTGTAGCAAATTGAATTTCAAAACAACTTTGGTTATTATCATTTTTCGGGTATAATTTAAAATAACCGACTTTTTCATTAAATAATTTGGAATCTAATTCGATAAATATTGATCGTATGAAAAAATTGTGAAGGATGAAATTGTAGGAAATTTAATTCGGAACAACTTTAATTATTACCACTTTTCGCCTAAAGTTATTGATTAAACAAAAAAGTCAACATTAAATCCAAAATGGCAGGCGACGCAATAAGGTGGGGATTCCGAAAACCGAATGCTAAGATGTCGATGAACTTCGCCAATGTAACTTTTTTCGATTCATTCGCGTATTAAACAACATTTACGACTAATCTATATAAATTTCGTGTAACTGTTTGTTATCAAACTCACCCGACATGGCTGGACCGATTTTTATGGAATTTTCCGTGCATATTTGGTAGGAATGAGAATAGGTCGTAAAGTATGTCCCCCCCCCATTCTTTATAACAACACTAAGCTTCACAGAGCATTATAATTGCGACTTTACTCGAACGAGTGTAACGTAAAAAAATGATGAAATTATCACAGTTGAAGCACACAGATTAGTGCTTCACGGTATTGCCTTGATGTTAAGTAGTAACACTATCTAAGATAGTAGCGCGCTGAACCAGGAAGAGATAATATAGTTAAAGTTTCTAGACACATTCTGATAGGATAGTAACTAACATAATATAAAATTTCCCTATTGAGATGAATGGCTAGTGAGGCTACAAAAGTAGAGAGGACACTTCCAGTTGCTCCTAATTCATATTTGCATAAACGCGTCAGTCCGAGATTAGTACCTGGGACGTGGTGGTCGCTTCGGGGCTTCCATTTACTGGAATATTGTTCCAGTTTAATAAAGCATGCATGTTTAATATGAACCGACATTCATGGGACATGTTCTTGACAATACTACAATAATAATCTATTTATCTATCGTACTATATTTACATAGTCTAAAATGAAGACGCTTTCGCTGTCTTTTCGCTTAAATCTTTTAAACTACTCAACGGATTTTAATACAGCTTTCAGTAATAGATAGAGTGGTTCAAGATAAATATTTATATCTATAATACTTATATATTATAGTACAGAAGAGTCATGATATTTAAAGATTTGTAATGTGTGGAACAAATATATTTTTGTGTGCTTAAATCGCAAACGCTGGCGAAAACCTATGAGATAGATAAAATTATGGTCTACGGAATTGTATATATTAAAAATAACGATAAAAAAGTCCCGGATTGTAGATATTTACCTGTAAAGAATAACACACTGTAACCATTTTTATCTTATACATATTACTAAATACAATGTGTTACTTACCAAGCCATTTTATATGATACAGTATTGTTATTTATCCAATTAAATTTATTATATACGTTGTATATTTCATGGAGATAAAAAGTTCACTTAACAGTCTTTCATTAAAATGGATATTTTTGAAGATATCAAGGATTTGAACTGCTGCGGCACTTCGGCTGGCGAACCACACATTTTTGCAGTATACATCGAAGTATACATGCGTCGAGATTTTAATGATCCGGTGTATTCCGAAGCATCTCCGTCGTATTATAAAAAAAATACAACGTTATTGATAAAATGTATTGTTAAAAAAAAGAGAAGTCACCGATAGTTTTAAATATATATGGGATTTGAAGAGCGAGGGGTTCTTTATAATAGATATCCCCGATAAGGTACATACATTTGCTCGATAGCCCATTCAACCCTTCCCACCGGTAATTGCGAGCGGAGTTGTAAAAATTTACAACTGAGCTTCCGTACAGCGTCTGCAACCATTGTGATGGTGATGTGGCTGCGATATTAAATTGTGACAAATTCCACTGTGGTTCCCAAAGTTTTGTCTATTTTATAACATTTCTAACACATAGTGGCTTGTGAGCTACTCGTATGTAAGGACCTTTTCTCAGCTGGAAAATGCCTATACGAACCCCGTAAATAAACTAGAATATCCACTAAAACCCAGTGCACCAGAAGATGGGTAGACGCAATCTACCCGGATTTATTACTCCGGAAAACTCCCACCTGGAAACTTAGGAAGGAAGAACCTCCTGCGCCGGAGGAGCAAAGCTTCTAAAGGATCCTCCCTCTGCCTCTAAAAAATAGTATCAACGGCCCAAGACGGCTTATGAAATTTTCCGTGCATATTTAAATATATAAAGGTCGTAAAGTATTTTTCGTCCACCTCAACCCCCCCCCCCCCCTTTCATTATTAAAATAAACAAACAATAAGCAGAAAGAGGCCACTGTCCTCCACTTCCTTTCGCTTGTGAGCATAACGCCAACTATGCCTTCCAGCAAAAGGACATACTATCAGAGTTTCTTGTAACCGAATCAACAGATGCACCATATAAAGCCTGAAAAAGCGCAATCGTTCCTAAAATTCACACGAAAATGCCTCTAGTAGACTCTAAGGACAATTGCGACTGTTAACAGTACTTTAAAGTAACAGATTTGCAATTGCGACTGTCGCACGTTCAGTCTCAACTGTCGACGGACTATCACTGCTGATGCATAACTTAAACCAGAAAACTGCCTGTTCATATTTCTAATAACTGCCGGGGGTATTGTAAAAACTTACAACTGATATATTATAACATTTCCGCTTTCCGCTGGAAATACACTCCCGTGCCGTCGGTCCTGCACCTGATCACTTTGCGGTCGTGTCAGATTTCTGTCACGTCTGTCTATGGAAATGAAGAAATACAGAGTGCACTTTTGTACTGTGCTTGCCAACACGCAGTGGAGCAGTGTGGTGGGTCTACGCTCTAATAACCCTCTCTCGAATGATTGAGGAGGCCTGCTACTTACTTATTAATGAGCCATTTAATGACTGAAATAGCTTAAAAATTCTTAAGATTCGCAAGTAAGCTTAGTAAGACCCTGAGGCAAATTGTGGCAGCTAGCACTTTTATGTTACAGTATTTGTTTTTGCGACTGTCGCACGTCCAGTTGCAGCTCTTGACGCATTACCACTGTAGACGCCTAACTTAATTTATCTTCCTGATAATTGCGAGTGGAGTTATAACAATTTATAACTGAGTTTCCGTATAATATCTGTAACCATTGTGACGGTGACATCGTTGCAATATTAAATTGTGACAAACTCCATTGTAGCTCCTAAAGTTTTGTCTAAATACGTTCGTATTTAATAAAATGACCGATTTTTGTGTATAAGCCTAATCTAGTTTTTAAGTTATATATTATTGTTTGTCTTCCAAATAAATAAAATAATATGCCCGGTTTTAATAGTTTTGGAGATCTGGTAGTATTATTTTTTTCTAATAAACATATAAAAACATATTTTAACTATTTGAAAGTTAAACTTTAAGAACCACAGTTCACGATACTTAAACCGTTTAAGCTCACGTTAACGGCGTCGATAAATGCGATTGATGTTGGTTTTAATGAAGCAAGAATCAACAACATTTTATAACTGCAGTACTAAACGTTCGCCAGACTGCAGACTGATGCTATCCTAAAACCAATATTATTTGTATAAGATCTAATAAAATGTACTAATCCATCTTAAAGGTTGCTATTTATAACATAGGAATAAATATACGTTCGATATATTAATAAGGACCTCGAGCTTCTCTACGAGAAAGAAACAGATTATTTATCGCAGCACTGTCGCAATATACAAGGTGTTGAGAGATCGCTTCCGAAGACGAAGACAGACGATATTACTAATGACTTAATTGAGCAAAAGTGCTAAAACCGAAGTGCTGCGCCTTTAAACGCACGGTTTAACTTGCCTTAGTGCAGCCATTTAGGTGTTTATTTTACTCTGGTAGTAGCCGCGTGCGTTCGTTGACCCGAACGTCAGCTGATTGTATTTCATTGTTGGCTTTTATTTAGTAATGTATTTTTGCCTGCCTTATTGGTGTAGTGGTTAGCACGTTTGACAACAGACATGAGGTCCTTTTTCTTTTCTTTAAAGTCATACCTTCTAAAACACAGCGGGTTCCTCAGTGTCCCGTACAGAAGTATCAGAGGTTCAGTGGGGATATTGCGGTCTTGGACTCCGGGCTTAATTTTAATTTCATGATATCTTTTGAATGGAATATCCGATTTCAATAATTCAACGCAAACAGCTGACGCTTGGGTCAATGAACGCACAGGCACTTTCGCTCAATTTAGTCGTTTATTTTACACCGGCGCCGTCCTAGTGAGTTCGTTGACCCAATTGTCAGCTGTTTGTGTTTAATTGTCGGTTTTTTTTTGTAAATTATTGTATTTGTATGATACTGTCGTTTCTTGTAGTACTATTGTCTGTCTTTGTTTTCGGAAGCGGTTTCCAACCTCCTCCTCAATTTAATAATATGTCGGAGAATAAGAGAGAATGAAGCATGCGGGCATCCCCGCCGACAACGTTATTAATGGCATCCATAATTTAATTTCCACACTGTGGGCGTTGATGGGGAATCTTGGTGTAATCAAACACTTCATCATTTAACTCAGATTACAATGTTCAGTCACTTAACGTTCCCGATATCAATTTACACAAAAAAAAAGTAAGGTGCAGCCCATTAACGTCCCACTGGGCACAGGCCTCCTCACTCCGAGGAGCGAGGGTTTTAAGAGCATAGACCCACCACGCTGCTCCACTGCGGATTGGCAGGCATAGTACACAAGTGTTCTCTCTATTCCTTCACTCTCATAGTTCGGTGTGACGGGAATCCGACACGACCGGGGAGAGATCAGGCGCAAGACCGACGACTTAACGTGCTCTCCGAGGCACGGGGGTGGATCACACCGCCAACTTCCTAACTTCGGGCAAATTTTGAGAAAATCTTAATAGAAAACTCAATATTGATTTTTGAATCGGCCCGACCCAAAACTCGAACCCAGGACCTCATGTCTGTAGTCGAACATGCTAACCATTAGACCAATGAAGCAGTTAACAACAAAAGTAACTGTATACATAGCTAAATAAGCCCCAGAAGGTGTTCTCAAGATGTAGTTTAATGAATTTATAAATATTATTTAAAGAAGGCTCATTGAAAACTCCTACTATAATTTAAAGGATTACATAGCAAAGCGATTGAATTAATAAATAACTCGCTTTTATATTAAAATTATATTGTAGTGATTCTGATAAAAATATACCCTACGGTTTCTATCGTTAGTTCCTTTCAAAACAAGATGCAAAAGACTTCTCGCAATTTTAGATGCTAAGTCGGTCTTTAATATAATAATAATTTGAGAAAATGGCGATATTTGAGGATATAATAATTATTTAAAATACTACACGAAGAAAGAATTTTAGATTTGATTTGATATCATTTAATACGTAAAATTATTTTACTAAATATACTTGGGTCTGTATACAAGTTGACATTCTAAGTATGCTAAGCCCGTATAACCCTTAAAAATATATGGGAATGACGTATCATATCGATATGTCACGCGATCACATCAAGAAATTGTAGTGTTCTAGTTGGTTGTAGCGTTGTCGTACGTAGAATGTCATCTTGACTAAGGGGCTGCATCTTACTTGCTTCCGGGACTACACCTTAGCTTAGTGCGGTTAATCTTAGAAATTTCTGGTCCATTTCACGTGCATTACATATAGGATAAAGGTAAGTAGCATCCCATTAACGTCCCACAGCTGGGCACAGGCCTCCTCGCTCATAAGAGAGAGGGTTTTTAGAGCATAGACCCACCACCCTGCTCCACTGCGGATTGGCATAGTACACAAGTGCACTCTCTATTCCTTCACCCTCATAGACCGACGTGACGGCAATTCGACACGACCGGAGAGAGATCAGGCGCAGGGCCGACGGCTTAACATCCTCTCCGAGGCACGGGGTTGGAGCACACCGCCATCTTCCCAAATTCGTGCAAATATTGACAAACTGGATAGACAACTCAATATCGATTTTTGAATTGGCCCAACTCGATTCGAACCCAGGACCTGTCAGTAGCCGAACATGCTAACCACTAGACCAATAAGTACAATTTCTAAGCATATAATNTGAATGACTTCATCTATTTCTAAAAACTGCAGCAAAATCAGTTGAATGGTTTATTTATGAGATAATCTAGATTAAATTATCAGCATCTTTAAAAAAAAGCATATAAAAGTATACGGTAGTTACATTGACAATATGTTTTTAAAAATTTGTCTGTCTATATTTTTGTTTCTGTCAATCTCTGATAGATAGATTTTGGTGAGACTTTTGTATATTCACAAATAGGATCTCTCGAATCAGAATTTCTATCGTATAAATAGTAATGGAAAAAATTATGGGATCAAAAGAGAATTCTAAAATTTATGTGGTTTTTCAAATTGGAGCTTGAAGTTACTTAAATTACGATCTCAAAAATGAGAAAAACATGTTAGTCGGAAAAACATTTTTTATAAAAGACTAGCGGCCCGTCCCGGCTTCGCACGGGTAGACATAAATAGGTACAGATATCTAAGTTATAAGCATGATAATTAAAGCGACCATGAATTGACAAATATTATGAAAAAGTGTGATTCCTAATACTAAAACTAAAAAGCTCTGAAAAGAACTTTAAGTGAAGCATAAAAATGTGTTAAAAAAACTCGAATTATTCAATGTCGCTTGCGTCCACTGCGTAAGGTAACCTAGTTCATAATGGTGAACCCCTTCTCCCGCACTTCCCCCCTCTCGTCCAGTCAGTGCGCTCGATGCGCTGCGTGGCGGCCGCCGCCGGCATGTATTTTTATTTTTATTTCATGATATCTTTTGAATGGAATATCCGATTTTAATAATTCAAAAAGTAATCACCAGGTATTGAGACAGTCTTGAATATTAAATTATTTTATAAATGGTATGGATAGCACGGTCTCATTTTGATCGGCATTTCTATCAATTTGAAAAAATGGAAAAAAGTAGTTATAGTGACGTAACTACAATAGTTAGACATATGGTCTCGCGAAGTTTTTTGTAGATATTGATATATTCTATAATATTGTCGAACATTTTTTTGTCCTATAATTTATACTCTTCACAGCGTATGCGATGAAAGACATTTTATGGCTAATTTTTATACACCTTCGGTTGGTTTTAATAGGAATTTCTTAAGATTTCTATAGTAATCTAATACTAAATATAGCCTATGTTACTCAGTGATGATGTAGCTTTCTATTGAAAAAAGAATTATTAAAATTGGTCCAGTACTTTTTGAGTTTATTCGTTACATACAAAAATACAAATCTTTCATCTTTATAATATTAGTACAGATCAAGTCATTCGCAATATCCCTCTCATAGAGGTTAAATAGATGCCACAGTTAAAAAATGTATGTATGTATTATATGACACACATCTTACACAATTTAGAATTCACCGAATTTCCCAATCACATGTGATTTCTTTCTGAAATAAACCTAATTTACTTCATTTATATGTCAGTGTTGCTATATTTTCTGCTTTATGGTTACAAAGATTATAAACAATTCTACAGCTCAAAAAAAAAAAAACAATATTACAATTTTATTACTCAATATCGATGCTCAATTGTAAAGTGTCAATTTTTAAATCAATTACTGAAATATATAAAAGAGTACGAGGGGCGGCCACCATTTCAAATCGGAGAGGTAACAATTCACCAAATTTAAACCTCGTAATGTTAAATGGAGTGAGATCACGACCCAGAACATGTGTACTTGCTTACAACGACTAATGGATTTAAAATTTATTATATCACCACCCACTTTATATGTAACGCCACGGTATTTGTGTAGTTGTATAGAGCATATTCAATCTTATATTATTAGCATATGGAGAAATATATTGCAGTATCCATTGGCCACGTTTCCACGGAAACGTGGTCGCTGATTATGGGCCTTATTCGAAAGCTCAGAGTCACTCAGCGTGCGATGGAGAGGGCTATGCTCGGAGTTTCTCTACTCAATCAAATCAGAAATGAGGAGATCCGTAGCAGAACCAATGCCACCGACATAGACCTACGAAGCGCGCACCTGAAGTGGCAATGGGCGGGGCACATAGTCTGACGAACCGATGGACGGTGGGGCCGGAAGGTGCTGGAATGGCGACCCCGCACCGGACGACGCATTGTAGGAAGACCCCCCACAAGGTAGACCGACAATATAAGGAGGATCGCTTGTAGCCGCTGGAGCCAGGCGGCACAAGATCGGGCCTTGTGGGCATCATTTCATGAGACCTATGTCCAGCAGTAGACGTCCATCGGTTGAAGCGACGACGACGACGACGATGCATTGGCTGCCTTATTGATTTTTATTCGGCTACAAACATAAGTCCTGGCTTCCAGTCCTTAATCGGGCGAATTCAAAATTGATATTGAGTTTTCTGTTAACAAATCCTCAGTATTATGCCTATGTTGTGTAATTATTGGTGTTGATCCTGATTCCTGCAACTGATCTCTCTCCGCGAGTATTCTACTGCTGTTACATCCCACTCTGAGAGTAAGGGACTAGAGACTTTTTTGTTGCTTATAGCTAAGCGCTTGACTGTTGTGACAGCTTAATATGAGGTATCTACTTCTTATAGTTTCTATAGAACATCATATTGGAACACACATCTCCTGCTTGGCGGTACGCCTTTGCTCGTGTGGTGGTAACTAGGCACAGCTAAAACCTACCACCAATCCAGATTCAGACAAATTACAAAAAAGAAATTGCTCTTTTGATCTACTAGCAAGGGAATGCTCGCACCACTGCGTCAGCAAGGCTTATCGGTGGAAGACTACATCGCGAGGATAACTACACATCCCAAGATGGGGTATGTGTAGCCAGACACCCACAGTGGATCAGCGTGATGGCTCTATTATCTAAAACCTCTCCCTCCAATGAGTGAAGTGGTTTGTGGCTAGCAGTGCAAGAGACGTTAGCAGATCATAAGTCAATAAGATGCTATTTACTCTTATTAAATGATTAAGAGCATCGATTACAGGGCTGGTGCAATGGTGTAAAGAACAGCTTCCCTAGTAAGGATCCAAGGTTCGATTATCAAAGCAAATTTAGGAAATAGCATTTTCTACATTGTTCGAGTCGGGACCGGTGGGAGGCTTCGGCTTTGACTAGATACCACCTTACCAGCAACGACGTATCGCCAAGCAAGATATTTGTGTTCCAGGACAATGCTGTCTAGAAACCATAAGAGGTAAATCAACTTACCAGGTTAGTGCGTTCCATCTTAGACTACGTCAACACTTACCATCAGGGGGAGTGTTGATGTGTTCTCGGGACAAATTCTAAATTGTATAAAGCCAATCCGGTATCTATAACAATTAAAAGTGTTTTATTCCTTCCTTGATGTATGTTACTTGTATTAACATGAAAGTTGTGGTATAAAAGAAGATGAAGTGTCTAAAACTGAGAAAGATATGCTTAGATGGTTTGGGCATGTAGAGAGATGAATGAAAGGAGACTGATAAAAAGAATTTATGAGTCAAGATTAAATGGGAAAGTTGGAAGGGAAGAGCAAGGCGAACGTTCCTGGACCAAATCCAGAACACTTTAAATAAGGGCCAGGTCAAAAATACTCTAAAAGGACGAACTTGTTAAAAAGGTTTAATGAGAATGAAGGAAGGGACGGCGATATGCAAGGATAGTGGCAAGCGGAAGGACGTGAAGTCTCACTTAAGGAAACCCTCCTTCCGCCTCATTGAATCCTCAGTTGGACTCATCTGAAGGTACCAGGGACGAATGCGAAAGTTGAACATCTGGTGTCTCACATACGGATGAAGAGGGTTCCGCAGGGTTTTAGTGGGTATTGCGAGGTCTCCTCCCTCGCCGAGTTCCACACTCCTGACCTGTAGTTTGGGATTCGTGCCTAAACGCAATTCCCAGCGAAAAAAGAAGTGGAAGGACGTGGTCTCTGCCTACCTCGAAGCGTGATGTATGTATTTCCTTCATTTATCTCGTTCTCGACTTGACCACCAACCATTGATCAATCACCAGATGTCCATGTCTCTAAAGACAAATTAATATCTCAAATAATTTTATAGTACGGTTTTATTCTTTCAAAGATTATCTCAGAAGTGTTTTGAGAAATATATTCACCCCATATTGGATTAAAATAACACTTGCATGCGACACTGTTTTAGGGAAACGTCTAACTGTGGAAGGTCCATTCATCCATTGTAATCGGATAAACACTTTTAACGGTTCCACGCTCAATAATTTTGTTTCCCTTGGTCATTCCAATTTCACTAATATCGTCAAAATTCAATTTACGTAAAAAATCGTCGTTTTTTTTCACCCTCTCCCCTTACGCAATAGTTCAAGCGAAGAAAACATTAGCGTCCTACTGACTTAACCCTATAGTCCCTATACCACCCTAACTATTTCAATAATAACATCGAAATCCCATTTATCTTTTACCAATTGTCACATACCTTATTTATTTCTATTTTTGGTTAACTTTTTCTTTCTATGATTAATAGTTTGCTTGGATTTTTTAATCGCTTGTTGCGGTGCCAATGCTTGGGTGATTTCAATGAATGTCAAATTATTGCAATTAAAATAAAAACCTATACAAAGGTATCTGATTAATGTATTTGAAACGGTAAATATTTTTATTTAAACCCACTGAATATTAACATGATTTTAAGCGATAGTATAATTTGAGACAGTGTTGATTTAAAGAGTTAAAATATTGCTACTAAAAATTTCAATAGACAGATATTTAACATTGGTTTGGTTTTCTTATAATAAATCTAGGGTTTAGACCTAAAGTCGTTAAGTAATGATGAACCATTAAAAAAGAATCCTTTAGCTTTTAATTATCAGTAAAGTAATTACCTACCCATTTTTGCAAAATCTCCTTCTCCTTAAGATTGTCTGGAAGAGGAAGTCGCCTTTTTGTACATTTGTTTACGTTAACCTTAATCATAATTTGTAATTCTGTTTTCTTAAGGTGTGCAATTAATAGTATTGTTATTAAACATGATAATTTTAAATAATCTTTAATCTTATTTTAAATACTTTTCTGAATTCGCTAAATTCAGAATAGACCAGTAATTAATATCAAAATGCTTATGGAAATAATTAAATCAGTTTAATTACTACAATTTTCGGATGTCTTACTGCATAGAAACTTATACCAAATGAAAAAATAATTCCTTTATTTATACTCCTATTGTAAAAATATATATTTCAGTAAATCAAAAATAGAGGACTCTAAAATGTGTCCCTCTTTTGACACTGTAACTAATTTTATTGCATTTACACTTGGACTCGACAAAAATTTCTCAAAATACATTGCCCGTGAACTCTTGGGTCATTTGTACCGGTCACACCTAATTTTAGTGTTAACAATGACACTGTATGCGGACTGTTTACTTCTATAAAGACATCTAATAGGCAGTGGCTTTTAAAGCTTTGAGGAAAAGAAGGACTTCTCTTAGAAGTCCTTGAAGATCAAGGCATTAATGACACTAATAAGTATTTTTTATGATGATATGATTTATTATAGCAAATTATACTATTAATTATATATATGTCGGAGGGCAGATATCTGTGGAACGCTGGCGCCATCTGTCGGCGTCGACGGAGTCAATGGTGGCAGTCCGGCGGGAGTCGCTCGACAGTTGTCGAGTAGCGCTCGATCGGAACAGTCAACTGTTGAAACTGTCGCGTTCCTAGCTATTAGTGTTAATGAGTTTGTGTAAATTGATATCGGGAACATTAAGTGATTGAACATTATAAACCGAGTTAATNAATAGATAACCAAAGCCATAAGATGTTATTATGGCAATATTGACCACGTGACAATGTAAGTATTAGAAGCAATGTGCACAGCAAATTTCAATTTGTGGGCTGAGGGGGACAAATATACTACAATTTAGATGGTTTTAATTCATTTAAGTTTACAGTTGTAAATAACTATAGCTAATAGATAACCAAAGCCATAAGATGTTATTATGGCAATATTGACCACGTGACAATGTAAGTATTAGAAGCAATGTGCACAGCAAATTTCAATTTGTGGGCTGAGGGGGACAAATATACTACAATTTAGATGGTTTTAATTCATTTAAGTTTACAGTTGTAAATAACTATAGCTAATAGATAACCAAAGCCATAAGATGTTATTATGGCAATATTGACCACGTGACAATGTAAGTATTAGAAGCAATGTGCACAGCAAATTTCAATTTGTGGGCTGAGGGGGACAAATATACTACAATTTAGATGGTTTTAATTCATTTAAGTTTACAGTTGTAAATAACTATAGCTAATAGATAACCAAAGCCATAAGATGTTATTATGGCAATATTGACCACGTGACAATGTAAGTATTAGAAGCAATGTGCACAGCAAATTTCAATTTGTGGGCTGAGGGGGACAAATATACTACAATTTAGATGGTTTTAATTCATTTAAGTTTACAGTTGTAAATAACTATAGCTAATAGATAACCAAAGCCATAAGATGTTATTATGGCAATATTGACCACGTGACAATGTAAGTATTAGAAGCAATGTGCACAGCAAATTTCAATTTGTGGGCTGAGGGGGACAAATATACTACAATTTAGATGGTTTTAATTCATTTAAGTTTACAGTTGTAAATAACTATAGCTAATAGATAACCAAAGCCATAAGATGTTATTATGGCAATATTGACCACGTGACAATGTAAGTATTAGAAGCAATGTGCACAGCAAATTTCAATTTGTGGGCTGAGGGGGACAAATATACTACAATTTAGATGGTTTTAATTCATTTAAGTTTACAGTTGTAAATAACTATAGCTAATAGATAACCAAAGCCATAAGATGTTATTATGGCAATATTGACCACGTGACAATGTAAGTATTAGAAGCAATGTGCACAGCAAATTTCAATTTGTGGGCTGAGGGGGACAAATATACTACAATTTAGATGGTTTTAATTCATTTAAGTTTACAGTTGTAAATAACTATAGCTAATAGATAACCAAAGCCATAAGATGTTATTATGGCAATATTGACCACGTGACAATGTAAGTATTAGAAGCAATGTGCACAGCAAATTTCAATTTGTGGGCTGAGGGGGACAAATATACTACAATTTAGATGGTTTTAATTCATTTAAGTTTACAGTTGTAAATAACTATAGCTAATAGATAACCAAAGCCATAAGATGTTATTATGGCAATATTGACCACGTGACAATGTAAGTATTAGAAGCAATGTGCACAGCAAATTTCAATTTGTGGGCTGAGGGGGACAAATATACTACAATTTAGATGGTTTTAATTCATTTAAGTTTACAGTTGTAAATAACTATAGCTAATAGATAACCAAAGCCATAAGATGTTATTATGGCAATATTGACCACGTGACAATGTAAGTATTAGAAGCAATGTGCACAGCAAATTTCAATTTGTGGGCTGAGGGGGACAAATATACTACAATTTAGATGGTTTTAATTCATTTAAGTTTACAGTTGTAAATAACTATAGCTAATAGATAACCAAAGCCATAAGATGTTATTATGGCAATATTGACCACGTGACAATGTAGGTACTAGAAGCAATGTGCATAGCAAATTTCAATTTGTGGGCTGAGAGGGACAAATATACTACAATTTAAATGGTTTTAATTCATTTAAGTTTACAATAGTAAATAGCCATAACTAATAGATAACCAAAGCCATAAGATGTGATTGTGGCAATATTGATCACGTGACAATTAATATAGAACACTAATACTTAAATATACATAACTTGCACTATACTGCCGGAGATTCAGTATATCAGTAGTCTGTCGGAAAACTACGGGACATCTTTTCATCCACAATTCCTCAGTGCCTGAAGACTAAGGGCTTCGATGGCCACTGACTATGGGCCTAGTAAGAAGCCTCAGAGTCACTCAGCGGGCAATGCTCGGGGTTTCAAAATTGCAAATCTGAAGTGGCAATGGACAGGGTTCGCAGAACCGATGGACGTTGGGGCCCGAAGGTGCTAGAGTGACGGCCTCGCACGGGAAACGCAGCGTCGGCAGACGGCCCACCAGGTAGACCGATGACATCAGGCGAGTCACTGACAGCGGCTGGATATAGGCAGCGTAAGTTCGGGCCCAGTGGAATTCATTAAGAGAGACCTTTGTCTAGCAGTGGACGTCCATCGGTTGAGACGACGACGACTATACTAATAACTGATTCACTATTTGTATTTATACAATTGAGTATTATTTCTCTTAAACCAATTACTTTACGAGACACAACTCGAAAGACTAATTGAACAAATTAATCCACTTGTTAAAATTACATCGTATTGCATAAAATTTCGTAATAAGCTTTCTGGTTAGATTATCAACTACTCATTCGTTAATGGACTATCACGTCTGTAATATTTTATTGTAGCAATATTGACTACGTGACAATGTAAATACTAAAAGAAATGTGCAAAGATTTTCAATTTGTGGTTTAAGGGGGACATACTTACTATAACTTTTAGTCTAGATAAATGTTCTATAATTTGGATAGTTTTTAGTCTACTTTTATGTAGCTACAAAAGCAAACCGCATTCTCCGATTTTGTTATCATTCGTTTTTCTTAATTGCCTCCTCTGGGAGCGATTTTAAAGACGTATTCACGTCAAAAAATGAGGGAAACATTAATCGATCTATATTTATCAGTCCTAAGCGGGTATATGTTAATTACTTATTATAGATTATTTTTTATTTAAATTGGAAAAGTCTGTCATTTAACATCAGGGTGTTTAAAACGTGTGACCATCTGTGAGGAGGTCGGTGAGAGGTCAAAATTATGTTTATCGAAGACCGCCCTACATATCAAATAGGCTGCTATAGTTTCTACAACCATAATCCATATTTACATGTAATTATGAAATTGAAATGATAAAAATCTATCGTGGTTAAATCAAAATTGATCATTCCACAACATGCGTGTTACATTTTATAAGCGTGTGTAAAATTACCATCATTAAGTAAAGGGTTAACTTAATTAGGACCAATTAATTAATGTGAATTTTAATTTAATCTATCAATGCATCGTTTACATGACATTTTTGACGCGATGTGGGTTGATTATCGTGTAACGCATCTTTTAATTATAAACTAATTTTTGATTAATTTATAGGTGCTTGTTTCTGAAAACCAGACAAGCTTAACCTAAAAAAACTGACGTTGTATGTACTACTATATGTATATTTTTCAGGGCTTGCCTGAAAGAGATCACTACATAGTGATAAAACTTTCTCTCGTCTCGTCTCATTGTTTACCAGAATATCTACTAAAACTTAGCGTAACCCTCTTTATCCAAGTAGTGGAATCCAGATATTTGCTGAGGCATTTAGCTTTGGTTCCCCGGCTGATCCGAGGGTACAAGAATCCTCCCATCTTCCAACAGGAGAGACGAACATCGACCGCTCTCTACTTTTACTTTTGCACTTTGACTATCTCCTTCGCTTCTTTCATTCTCATTAAACCATTCATACAAGTTCGTCAGTTTAGAGTACTCTTGAGCTGACCCTTATTTCAAATATACTGAATTTGGTCCAGGAACGTTCGCCTTGGTCTTCCCTTTCCATCTTTCCCATTCACTCACAAATCCTTTTAGTCAGTCTCCTTTCATTCATTCTCTCTACGTACCCAAACCATTCTCAATTTTAGTCACTACATCTTTTATACCACAACGTTCTCTTATCACATTATTTCTTACTTTGTCACTCAGTTTTTTAATTTACTCATACTTCTCTGGCGCATTTATTTTTATGCTTCTTCTGCCATAAACTGGCATCTCCATCAGACCTTTAAAGAATAAACAAAACCAGTGACGATCATTAAACTTAAACTCCATTAAAATCCATTAGATATCATAAAGATGACATCAACTGTATAACGCGGCTGTCAATGGCACTCAATCGATCGATTGTAAAGTGTCAAATCCATTGTAATGACGTAATGGTCTGTCACAACATATAATCTTGTAATGACGTCCAATTGTGACGTTTATAGACACTGCGTTTGACAAATGGTGTGATGAAAACTTTTAGACGATTCACACAGAGATCGCATAGAGAAATTGTTAATTTTTTTTTGTGAACGTGAAACTTCTTATAATTATGCGAGAGACAAATAGATATAAAAAGGACTCTTGAAGTAAACTTCTTTAGACACTGTCAGAAATGAGAAATCACCAACAAACTAATAATATGCTAAATTTTATCAATTCGTCTGTATTTTTTTTATGTTTGTTACCTCATATCTTCCAACTGAGTGGATCTATCTTGATATTTTTTATATGAAAGGTGGTGCTCGTCATAGGGTCCCATTTTTTTAAACCAGTACTGATGATGGCATCCATGAGAAAACCGGATAAGTCTTAAATTTACATAAGCATGTGCGCGACAAATGGACGAATAACTCAAGATCACGCCAATAGATTTCGTTGATTCTTTCTTTATTAGAAATAATATACTTCAAGGGTTGTTTTTTGATGGTTTGGTTAGGTTCTGATGATGAAATCCATGACAAAGTGATGGAACTCTTCAATTCTTAGGAGCAAATCAACGATACTCGACAGAATTTTCTATAGGCTATTCCGATATTTGAGTTGCTTACCGTAACTTCGGTATGGTTAAGTGCTGGTCGTAGTTAAATGTGAAGAACAATGGAACTCCTCAACGGCTTACAGTAACGGTGCGATTTTTGTCAAAATATATAACTGTCTGTAATCAAATGGCAATGACCTTACGTTTGTTGCTACATTGCAATATTTGAAAGGTGATTTACGTGCCAAGTTAGTTTTTCCCCGCGTGTCCACTTGGGTTGGCACAGTTTGTTTTGAAGGCGGTTCTTTTTTTGTTAAAATTTCTATTTATTTTAAATTAAATGGGATTTCACAAAAAAAAGTCAATAACCAAACTAAAGTATACTTTAATTCCAGTATACTCAATAAACTTTCTTGTCAATGACTCTACCAACGGTTCGGGACGTAGTTACTACTGACAAGAATCTGGTATGAACCCCAAAAATCTTTTCTATCCCTGTTATAATCGATATAAAAATACAATTGCATCATTCACATCCATTACCATTAGACAAATAAAAAACACATAATTATCATTATGACATATTAATATGACAAAAGTTTTAATTTAGAGAAATACACTCAGCTTTATATATGATAGTTGAACATTAATTAAAACTGAGAACTGGACTATCATCTTGCATACGTAACCTTTTATAAGTCCCAAAAGTGAGGCCATTGTAGCTAAATACCAATGAGAGTGCTTGCAGCGAGATTTATTCGTTAATCATCTTATTGATTGAGAAACTACAAAACCTTGTTAGTTTTTAATTGTTGCAATTAATATCGCTTAAGAAATTTGAATCATTTATGAAACATTACAACGACTATAGAAAATTGGCATCAGTTGCAATATTTAGAAATCCACCAATGGAAAGAACTTTGTCTAAAAATACGATTGAGTCAAATGACGAACCGTATCATTTATTTAAAATATTATTTTATTTTAAATATACTATCCCTCGCTTGACTTGCGGAGTAAGCTTGAGATGCGTGACGAGAGCGTTACGAATAGTGTAATCGAACGAGGCGAACGACAACTGAAAAAGAGATAGAAGTTAGTCAAGATGGATCCGTAATTTAATTTCGTTCTTGAACAATTTTATAAATTAAAGATTTGGTTTACTTGAGTCGTGTACTCTTAAGGCACACTCGTTTTTATCTTTATTTTGGATCGTCATCAGGTTATTTGTATGCATAAATGTCTGTTGGATCTTTACTTTACTCAGTAACTCTTATAAAGAAGATGAATTTAAAATAAAATTTCGATATGAGTCAAAGATGTCCCACTTACTCCACGTGTAAAGTAATAAAAAGTTTTAAAGTAAAAACCTCTGGAGGATATGCGGTTGATTTTGTCGGTATTGAATAAGTCTGAGCCGTTACACTCAGTTATGTAACGCTCATAAGAAAAAAGACACTCAAGTCGATATAAAAAACTATGTTTAAAATAGTAACTACTAAGTTTCTTATTAGTATCTTCTCGACATTATCAATTCACCAAACAGACGAATGATGATTCAAAAGAGTTTATAGAACCAACGTAGATAAAGAATATCTTAAGTTTGATCAAACAATATTTTCAACAAGTTTACTATACCTAATTAGACAGAAAAATAGATACAGTTTACGATAGGAAATAAAAATCCACTGTCATTATTGACGTGGAAAATAGGGTGGTAAAAATTTAAGGAGTTTGGACTCACTCAAAAATATGAGAGTTACGGCTCGTAAATGTGGGTAAATAATACAAAATACAATAAGTGGCAATATTGAAGACGAGAAATATCTACGATCATCGTTATGCCTGTGGTACACTGAGTGCTTAAGTCACTATTTGTTTATATGGCAGAATTAACTTGTGATCTCATCTATTAGTAACATATGAACCTTTTACTAAAATATATTAATATTTTGATAAAAAGTAAATCAATACTTTTTTATTACTGATACGAAAATAACTTTGTCTGTCTGTCGTGCTGTCACGCCAAAACTTCTAAAGTGATTTAAATTAAATTTATGAGGCTACTTTCTAATGAAAAAAATGGTTGGAAGTGATGGAAGTGTCGTCATTATTAGAACTAGAAGTTTGAAATTTATCTTTTAGGATGTGATTCGATGTAAATAAATAATACGTTGAAAGTTTTACATTTTAAAACAATGTAAACGTATTAGTAAAGTACTTATCCAATCATACTAACAAGGCCCGATCTTTCGCCATCATTTCGTCAGTCCAACTTGTGAGGTGTCTACCTACACAAGGCCGTCTGGTGCAGGATCCAACTTCAGGCAGGCAACTTCAGATCCTAGGTGTTTCGGTTCGTCAGATTATGTGCCTTTTTTTTCGCTGGGAAAAGCTTTTACGCACCCCGACTTGGAAAGAGTCGGCAGTGTGGGACTTACTGATGTAACAGAATATTCACTAAAACCCAGCAGTCCCACATCATCCTAATGTGGTGTCAATGTGGTATGGTGTGGCGCAATCCAATATGGTGTCCCGGATGAAGCCGAATCAAGACTCAGACTCGAGGCTCTGGGACGAGGCATTCATATCCACGCCTTCTACCGCCCAACCTTCGGCGACGTATAGCAGGGGCATCAAGAGCAACCTCCCGCTCCCTCTCATGTGCCTTCTTTAGTACGATAGCATTTTTGCAAAAGGAGGCGACGGCTCTTCACCTTGCTTCGCTAGCGACCATTGCACGGGCAATGCAAGTCAGCGAGAGGTTTCCGCCAATCAACGATATCAAGAGATGCCGCTGTGATGCCCACGCCGAGCATTCTGCCACAGTATGGTGCGCCATGTCGACGGGGTCACCGCACTCGTGGCAGATGGGCGATTCCTCCCGGCCAGCAATATGATGCAGGTACTTCCCGAAATAGCTGTGTCCGGTGAGCACCTGCACCAGTCTTTACGTGAGCGTTCCATGGGAGCAGAGGGCGGAACGCCTCCACCATCGCCACACCTCCTATGGGGGTCTCAAGATCCTCCCTCCATTTTGTTATCAGAGTCTTTTCGGCTAAGACTCTGATCCTTCGGACCTCGTCATAACTAGGCGGTCCGCATCTAGTCCTCGTATCTTGTCTACATTGATACGTAGCGGCGAGGACTTCCGCCTGAAGCTCCCATGGAGGGTCACCCACCAGGAGCGTTGCTGCCGTCCAGGACACCGTACGGTATTCACGGATCATCCTAACCGCTATTACTGTCGCCCATTACCGACTTTTAGAAGGACTATGTCGTGACTTTGGTTCTACTACGGATCTACTCATTTCTGATCTCATAGCCCTCTCCATTACTTTTGCACCATGAATTGCGAAGGCTTTTAGATATCGACCACGTTTCCGATCCGTAGGTAATCCTTTAGTGATCTGACGGGTCAGTATCCTTCAATATCTTGCTACTTAAAGAGCATAGACCGTTGTATCCCAATCTTTACGTGTCGTTGTCACGATCTAGGCGTCATAAGGACGCGTTCGCACCGCGCGGAGTCTCGCTCGTAAACATTTACGACGCACGGGGGATTAAACGGATAGTTTTATTAAAAAACATCTATTGCCATTGTTTTGGTGACAAATATATATGTATTAGTAATAATTACACTAGGAATTAGTTTCAATGACTACCTACATGATTTTAAAAGAAAGACCGCCGAGTTTGTAGTTGAAAGAATGATTTAAAATTATTAAAATGTTATCAGACTTACATTGAAACTATTTGAAATTAAACTTATTTACGGACGTTTGATTTGGGGAATAGTTTGGTGAATGCGAGATGAAAGCGTTACGAAAAGTGTGATAAAGGCGAATATAGATATTTACTTTCGTCGTGTGATACAAAGCAAAATCGATTTGTTTGTATAAAAATTACGATTTATTGTTAATACAAAATGGTTTAAGAGAAATGCAACACTTTTGTTTTGTGAACGATATAGAGATTAGAAAAATCTGTAGATATACAAAAGAGCAACTCTTATAATGAGAATTCGGTTGAAGAAAATATTAAATAGTCTTTTTTTAAACGAAATATCCACTTTCAATAATGCCAAGGTTAATGAAAATCAATATAATTAGATGTAAACACCACATGCTTTTTTAAATATTACATTTCTTATTTCATTTTAAAGCAATGTGACAATGGAGAAAAATGAAGACGTTAAATGAAAGAAAGGTCATAGGAGAGGAAATAAGTCTTATCCTGAGCAGGCAACTTTATTCTTCTCTTAATAATAAATTATATTTACGCGCTTTTGTTTTTTATCATCAATCATTGTGCTTGGTGAATACGGTATGAAGAAAGCTACATGCCTACCTTTAGTAGAGCAGCGTTTTAAAAGCTCTCTCCTATGATTTAAGAGGCTTATGTTCAGAAATGGGATATTAATAAGCTTCTACTTATTATTACCTGTTTTTAATACCTTTGCGAAGTTAAAGTTAGGTTAAATTCTATATTCAAGTAGGCTTTTACAGCATTTTGAATCGTCGACCTTAGTTTTTCCTTATGTTACTTCAATGTACGACTGATGATATAAAAGAAAGACTTACAATCTAAAGTAGCGAGTGTTCTTTCGCGACTTGTCCTGAGAAGGGGCCACACCAAACTCAGTATTTGATTTACTCTATTTCGATTATAGCAATTCATTCCCTGCCATGCTTTTTTAACCGACTTCAAAAAAAGGAGGAGGTTATCAATTCGTTTGAATTTATGTTTGTTACCTCATATCTCCCGACTGGGTGGACCGATCTTGATATATTTTTTTTAAGGAAAGGTGGTTCTCGTCATAAGGTCCAGTTAAAACCAGTTCTGATGATGGCATCCATGAGAAAACCGGATAAGTCTTAAATTTGCGTAAGCAGGTGCGCGACAAATTGACGAATAACTCAAGATCACGCCAACCGATTTCGATGACTCTTCTCTTAGCAGAATCTTCTATAAGCTATTCAGATATTTGAGTCGCCTACCGTAACTTCGGTATGGTCAAGTGCTAGACTTAGTTAATTATGAAGATCAATGGAACTCCTCAACGGCTTACAGTAAGAGTGTGATTTTTGGCAAAATCTATAACTGTCTGTAATCAAATGCCAATGACCTTACGTTTGTTGCTGCATTGCAATATTTGAAAGGTGAATTATGTGTGAAGCGGTATAAGGTTGCGGGTTCGATCCCGGGTGTGGCGATATTAATGTAAATTTAACTTTGTAAAGTCTTTTCATTAAAACGGTTATCTCATGTGAGAAACGCGTTTTAGGTGTACTTTAAATTTGTTAGTATACTTGAGATTCACTAAAAATCAAAAAATAAATATAAATTTTAACAAAAAAAGAACCGCTTTCAAAACAAACTTACAAATACATTAATATGCTCTAAAAAGTAAGAATATAACAATACGAAGAACACTATAAAAGAATACGCAATTATTTCTTACTTTTTAAAGCAAATTAATGTATTTGTAAGTTTGTTTTGAAGGCGGTTCTTTTTTTGTTACAATTTCTATTTATTATCTTTTAAGTAATCCATCAAATTATAGAACGAATTAGCTTTCTTTTGATAAAAGATTTAAATTTATTAAGCGATGTCTTTGTAACTTCTACTGGGAGTTTGTTATAGAAACATATACATAACATCAATTTAGTGTAAAAGATACAGTGTAATATCATAAAGTGTGTGAATTTTACGTGTGGATGTTTCACAAGGTCACATAACTTGATTATCAGCTCATCCGCAGTGACCACGACAGAGTGACCACCGCGAAATCCAATTACTGACCGCTGGTCAGCTATTTTAAAGAAATATGTATAATCCATTGACCGAATGACAAGAATTATTACAATGAAATGTTTTCTAGTAACGTTCCCCTTTACTGTTACACGAGAAGTTCTAAATTCACTGGAAATATGGCAAAAGCCCTACTTAATAATAGTTTTGGGAATCTCACAGTAAGCGTTTTGGCTTATATATATCCCGAAACGTGGTCGATGACTATGGGCCTCATACGAAAGCTCAGAGTCGCTCAGCGTGCGATGGAGAGGCCTATGCTCGGAATTTCTCTACGTGATCAAATCAGAAATGAGGAGATCCGTAGCAGAACCAAAGTCACCGACATAGCCCTACGAATCGCGAACCTGATATGGCAATGGCCGGAGCACATAGCCCGACGAACCGATGGACGTTGGAGCCCGAAGGTGCTGGAGTGGCGACCCCGCACCGGGCGGAGCAGTGTAGGGAGACCCCCCACAAGGTGGACCGACGACATAAAGAGGGTCGCCGGTAGCCGCTGGAGCCAGGCGGCACAAGATCGGGCCTTGTGGACATCATTACGTGAGACCTATGTCCAGCAGTGGACGTCCATCGGTTGAAGCGACGACGACGATATCCCCATCTCATAGGGATACATAACATAACACAAGGAATATATATTGAATTTCAAGTCAATTAGACGAATAGTTTTAAAGTTATCATAATGAGTCCGCGAGTACTCCTATTTCCATATTTATATACGATAAAAAGCCTAGTGTACTGATTTTTTTTATTACTTTCATTAATAGATAGAGTGATTCTTGAGAAAGGTTTATTATTATTTATAATAGGCTACTCAGCTTTCGCTGATGCGCCTATATCAATTTTAGTGTATTAAATTGTGCTTTTTGCCATTTCCGTGCTTGTTCAATCTAGTCACCACACTCTCAGGCAATTTATTCCTAGGAGAAGGCCGGGAGCCAGGAGATGCGCCTTTGCGAGTCTCCATCTATTCTGAATGGTCGTGACAGACGATGTCTGGAGTCCCAGAGCGTAATGTCCCCTTGAACCTCTAGTACTTCTGTTCAAGACACTGAGGCTCCTTCTGGGTTTTAGTGAGTATTCTGTTCTTCAGCGAGTCCCACACCCCTGGATGAAAGTATGACTTTCAGCTAGGGTGCACAAATGCATTCCCCAGCGAAAAAAAAGGCAATTTATTCCACTGGTGTACGTCTCTATTACTGAAAGAGTGCTTGAATGAATTTGATGATGCTCGCTTATACCCAAGTTTAAAATTGTGATCTCTAAGCTTGGGGTTACATTTTTTGTAAAATACTTCATCAAAACCTGGCACGTTGTAAAAACCGTTCATGATTTTGTAAGCTTCTATGAGATCGCCTCTTTCTCGCCTTCTCTTAAGAGTGCTGAGTTCAGGCTTTACAAGTCTTTGCTCATATGTAAGTAACAGCCCATTAACGTCTCAATGCTAGACACAGGCCTCATCCTTTTTAGAGTATAGGTAGACCACGCTGCTCCATTGTGGATTGGCAGTCATAGTACACAAGTGCACTCTCTATTCCTTCACTCTCATAATACAATGTAACGGGAATCACAACCAGAGAGAGAGATCAGGTGCAGGACCGACGGCTTTCCGTGCTCTCTAAGGCACTGGGGTGGATCACGCTGCCATCTTTCCAACTGCGGGAAAATTTGAGAAAATATTAATAGAAAACTCTATATTGATTTTTGAATTGGCCCGAGCCGGGACTCGAACCCAGGACCTCATGTCTGTAGTTGAACATGCTAACTACTAGACAAATGAGGCAGTTTGCTCCTATGTAAAATTTCTCAATTGTCGTGGCATTTTAGTGGCTCGTCTCTGTACTTTTTGAAACATTTCTATGTCTTTAATGTGTATAATTTGTCAATATTTTATGTAAAATAGTTTAAATATTACTAAAATTATTGTTGTCTGAGAAACCAGCTCGTTTGGGGTAGTGTTAGACCATTCGTCGTCGTCGCTTCAACCGATGGGCGTCCACTGCTGGACATAGGTCTCACGAAATGATGCCCACAAGGCCCGATCTTGTGCCGCCTGGCTCCAGCGGCTACCGGCAATCCTCCTTGTATCGTCGGTCCACCTTGTGGGGGGTCTTCCTATACTGCGTCGTCCAGTGCGGGGTCGTCATTCCAGCACTTTCTGACCCTAACGTCCATCGGTTCGTCGGGCTATGCGCCCCGCCCATTGCCACTTCAGGTTCGCGATTCGTAGGGCTTTGTCGGTGACTTTGGTTCTGCTATGTATCTCCTCATTTCTGATTTGATCGCGTAGAAAAACTCCGAGCATAGCCCTCTCCATCGCACACTGAGCGACTGAGCTTCCGAATGAGGTACATAGTCAGCGACCGCGTTTCCGATCTGTAGGTAAGCACTAGCAACACGCACTGTTCGAAGACTTTAGTCTTCAGGCACTGAGGGATATTGGACGAAAAAGTCTTCCGTAACTTCCCGAACGCTGCCCAACCGAGTTGGATTCAGCGGTTGACCTCTTTCTCGAAATTGGATCTATCTAGCTGGACTATGTGTCCCAGGTATGTATACTCGTCAATAATTTCGAGTGTAGAGTTCTCAACGATGACTGGGTGGAGCGGAACATGGATATTGGACATTACTTTCGTCTTATCTATGTTCATTCTTAGGCCCACCTGTTGAGAAGCTCTGCTGAGGTCATCGAGCCTTGCATTGAGATCTTCCAGAGTCTCTGCCATAATGACCACGTCATCGGCAAACCGTAGATGAGTGATGTACTCGCCATTGATGTTGATGCTCCCCGAAGCTCTTTAAGCTTACCCTAACTTAAAGAGCTTCGGGGAGATAACATCTCCCTGTCGCAATCCACGCTGCAGTTGGATAGACTCTGTGCTTTGGTTCTGTATACGGACTGACATAGGGGCGTTTTCGTAAAAGCACTTCAACACGTGTATGTACCGGTGGTCAATTCGGCATTTCTGCAAAGATCTCAACACGGCCCATGTTTCCACCGAATCGAAGGCTTTCTCATAGTCCACGAAAGCCAAGCAAAGTGGCCGATTATACTCCTCGGACTTCTGTATAATCTGCCGCAGCGTTAAGATGTGGTCTATGGTACTAAAGCCTTTTCGGAATCCGGCTTGTTCGGGGGGCTGGAAGTCGTCAAACTTGCGAGCGAGACGATTCGTAATGACCCTCGAGTACAGCTTATAGACATGACTTAGCTGCGCAATAGGTCTCTAGTTCTTCAATAAGGTGTTGTCAACTTTCTTGAGGAACAGAACTACCACGCTCCTAAGCCACGCCCTTGGCACCGTACCTTCCAGCATGACGGAATTGAACATTCGCTGAAGGACTTTTAGAATGGGTTTTCCACCCGCTTTCAGGAGTTCCGCTGTGATTCCGTCATCACCAGGTGCCTTGCAGTTCTTCATCTGTTTCAGGGCCTTACTAATCTCGTACAAGCTGTCGTCCGGGATATCTTCGGCAATGTAAAAATCACTTTAATAATTCACACGTCACCCTTTCTAATCAAATTTACTAAATATGTATAAAAACAAATGTAAAACTACCCCTTTCTGGTATTTGGTCAGCGTATATAATCTCGTTACACCTAATATAACAAGGCGTATAATCCACGTGAGACTCAACTAGACCACGTTCCATTATTATATCAAAAATAGTTTATAGTCACTGTGATTTCAGTTAACTTTATAGTTAATTAACACTTAGTTTTAATTACTTCCTTTCAGATTACTAGATACACACTTACGTTCGTAATCTAATAAATATACAGGTTTTATTTTACAACGAATATATATCTAACTAATACCTTTTTTAAATTAGTATCATCGTTTACGTTAGTTTTTTGCCACCCCGCTATTACCAGTCTTTTAAATGATAATAACAACAACAACAACATAAAAAAAGCACAACATTAATACGAAAAAGTCCCCCCCCCCCCCCCCCCGACTCTGCTACCACCGCTTCGCACGTAATACACNCCCCCCCCCCGCTTTATACATAATACACCTTATAAATATTGCAATGCATCAACAAAAGGTAAGCTTATTGCTATTTGATTACAGACAGTTATATATTCTGCCAAAATTCGCACTCATACTGTACGCCGTTGAGGAGTTCCATTGATCATCATATTTAACTAAGACAGTCACTTGACCATACCGAAGTAATGGTAGGTGACTCAAATATCCGACGAGCTAATAAAAGATTCTGCCGAGTATCATTCATTTGCTCCTAAGAAATGAAGAGTTCCTTTACTTTGTCATGGATCCCATGATCAAAATCTGACCAAATTATCATCAAATAACTTTGAAGTATATCCTTTCCAATAAATAAAGAATTATCAAAATCGGTTGGAGTGATCTTGAGTTATTGAACCAGTTGAAAGTTATGAGGTAATACATACATATATAGCATCACACCTCATTCCCATAGGGGTAGGCAGAGACAACATCTTTCCAATTGCCACGATCCTTGCATGTCTCCTTCGCTTCTTTCATTCTCATTAAATCTTTCATACAAGTTCGTCGGTTTAGAGTACTCTTGACCCGGCCGTTATTTAAAATGTCCTGGATTGGGTCCTGGAATATTCGCCTTGGTCTTGCCCTTCCAACTTTCGCATTCACTCTTGACTCATAAATCCTTTTTGTCAGTCTCCTTTCATTCATTCTCTCTACATGCCCAAACCATCTAAGCATACCTTTCTCAATTTTAGTCACTACGTCTTCTTTTATACCACAACGTTCTCTTATCACACTATTTCTTACTCTGTCACTCAGTTTTAATCCACTCATGCTTCTCAACGCTCTCATCTCTACCGCATTTATTTTACTTTTGTGATTCTTCTGCCATACCCAACTTTCACTACCATAAATAAGTGTTGGCACCAACACTCCAGCATGCACAGCCAGTCTAGCCATCATTTGAGACACCATCTGGCTATTCATAAAGGCGTGCAGAGCACCATTTACCATATTCCCTGCATTTACTCTCCTTTCAATATCACTTTTACTGCAAAATAACCTACGTCACTCAGTGAAATATGGCTTTCTAATGGTAAAAAAAATAGTTTAGATATAAATGAAACCTCTCATTAACGCGCGATAAGGATTCGAGTCAAATTTTACTAAATAAAACGCCACTTACCTTTTCCTAAACCCAATATTAATACTTTAATATACATATAATAAGTATTCCTGTAGATTTCAAAGGTTATTGAAGAAGTATTAACTATAGCATGTATATATTTCCAGTGCAGAGTGTTTATTTCATTGCACGTCTCCTAAACAATTCTGAGATAAGAGGGATCTCTTACAATAACGTTTCACGATAAAAGCAGAAGGTGGAAGTTTTGCTGTAAGTTTAAAGAATTGTATGGATAAGAACGATAAATTTCTTTATTAAAATAATTTAGTAATTAATGCATTGGTAGTACTAGCTTTGCTAGCAAAGGTTCCAGCTCCGAACATCGGTAAATCAAATTATATGAGCTGTTAATTTTATGCCGCCTACTAGAATTTATAACAAGTTTGTTTTTGTTTCGTAAGTTATATGATATACATTGACTCTATTTATTAAAAGATTCAATGTTTTTATGTACGTACAACAAGTTTTCTAATATGCAAATGCAGTGAACTGTCATTATGTTAACAGCCTTGAGTTTGTTTCTTTGCGACTCTCTTGGACCCATACTGTAAATCGCACGGATGGCCCTTTTCTGCAGCACAAATATTGCGTCTATATCAGCAGCATTACCCCAAATTAGAATACCGTATGACGTAATGCTGTGAAAATAGCTGAAATATACCAGTCTGGCAATATCAACATCTGTCAGAAGACGAATTCTTTTAACGGCGTAAGCCGCAGAGTTTAGCCTATTCGATAGACCATTTATATTGGGCCACCGCTGTAATTTATTATCTAATGTAATACCTAAGAAAGCAGTACTATCTACAAGGTCTAGTTCCGCATTATTAAGTTTAACAATGGTTTGCGTTTATTTAACATTAGGCAGAGTAAACTCAACGCATTTTGTTTTATTTCCGTTGAGCAATAAATTATTAGCTTCAAACCATTGTGCTGTTGTATGGTATTAGGACATTATATTTTCTAATTTGTCGTGGTACCGTTCTACCATCAAAGAAGTAACGCCAAGCAAATAGATTTTCGATCTAGTACTATGTTGTGTAGAAACCATTTCAGGTAAATTGCCTCTTACCAGATAAGTGCGCTTCCATCCCAAACTGTGTCATCATTTACCATCAGATGAGATCACAGATACACGCAAAGCTAAATAATAAATTGTATTATAATTTGAAGGATTCGTCGTTGTCGTCGTCGCTGCAACCGATGGACGTCCACTGCTGCACATAGGTCTCACGTAATGACGTCCACAAGGCCCGATCTTGCGCCGCCTGGCTCCAACTGCTACCGGCGACCCTCTTTATACCATCGGTCCACCTTGTGCGGGGTCGCTACTCCAGCACCTTCAGCCCCCAACGTCCATCGGTCCTTCGGACTATGTGCTCCACCCATTGCCACTTCAGGTTCGCGATTCGTAGGACTATGTCGGTGACTCTAGTTCTACTACGGATCTCTTCATTTCTGATTCTATCACGTAGAGAAACTCCGAGCATAGCCCTCTCCATCGCACGCTAAGTGACTTTGAGTTTCGCATGAGGCCCATAGTCATTGATTACTTAGACCATATAAAAGATGAGTGCAAAAGAATTAATCTAAACGATACAAAATACTTTGTATTAAAATAATAATGAGATATAAAAGAACACTCGAGTGATGGGCTCTTCAACAAAAAAAGCGAAAAGGAACCCTTGAAACTTTAGATTGCACGTTGTTCTCTAATATCATCATCAGTCGTACAATGGAAATAATATGAAAACTATATTAGACGATTCAAATGTGCTGTAAAAGTCTGCTTGAATAGATAATTTTTGAATGTGTCGTATCAATACTAACCTATACAGCTTCCATCGGAAAAGGAAAACGTTCATAGAAATTCTAAGAAAATATTGGATAGAGATTAGGCCATACACTTTTATTGGTATTTCCACTATATTTATTTAACGTTTCTTCACCGGATTGTCGTGGAACCTCTAAAGGAACTTATCGGCCACTTGAAAATAAATCTTTTTGTTTGTTAACACATTTTTTCCTCCACAAATGTACCGGGCTTTTTTGCGGTTCAATTTTCTTTTGATAACGTCCGATTCATACGAGTAATTTATTGTTGTTTTTTGACCGTTAACTTCCTTATTCTATCTTTTGTAATATTTGATGCTTTTTATTTTTAGTATGAATCTGCTAGAAATATATATTATAAAACAAAGTACTCTGCCGCGTCTATCTCTTTTGGTTGTACGCGAACTCAAAAAACTTCTGAACCAATTTCCATGCAGTTGTCACCAATAGATTGAGTAATACTTTATGTAATTTGTCAAGGTTTTTGAAGGTCATCTGTAAGAAAGATTCCTTTTCAAGCATGCAGGTCTTCATTATCATCATCTTCTTCTTTCTCTGGCACAGTTTTTTGATAAACCTTCTTCTTATCTTTCCATGGAGGTAGTGCTTTCCTTCCTACTTCCTCTTCTTCAACATATACTTCGCTTTTTGGGACAATATTTCAGCTGGTTCACGTGCTCTACCCGGAACTTTAGGTTATCTTGCGCTACGCTATATTTTGTTTAACATTTGTTTTTTTATCTACCAATTTCTTTAGCATTAGCTGTATATGACGCCAGTTTTACTTTTGTTTGAATTAACTATCATTAATTTTGCAATTCGTCACAAAAAGAATTATGTTATGTACTGACAAAATGATGTAAATGATTAAAAATGCTACCCGTTAACGCGAACTAAGTTGCGGGCACACCTAGTATATGATAATGTAACTATTCGTCATCTCAACCGATAGACGTCCACTGCTGGACATAGGTCTCACGTAATGATGTCCACAAGGCCCGATCTTGCGCCGCCTGGCTCCAGCGGCTACAGGCGACCCTCTTTATGTCGTCGGTCCATCTTGTGGGGGTCTCCCTAATTATTTCGCGTAGAGAAAATCCGAGCATAGTCCTCTCCATCGCACGCTGAGGTATTCTGAGCTTTCATATGAAGCCTATAGTCAGCGACGACGTGGCGGAGCCGTAGCTCATCTCTGGCAACACGCACTGTTCGAAGAGCTTGTCTTCAGACACTGAGGGATATTGGACAAAATCTGCCGTATCTCTTTGCTCTATCTCCGTATCTCTTGCTCTATCTCCGTATCTCTTTGATCTGCTGTAATTTAGATATTTAAAACTCTTTAGAAATTTACCTAATTATTTCGTTATCCTAAAGGAAACGTTCATATCCTTCTCTTATATTATGTTTAATTTATTATTGTTACAATACATTTATATATAGGTTATTACTATCTACAAAAATATATAATTGATAAATGATAACAATAGCAGTAATTTCTACTGAATAATCCTGATTGTTGTGACTGTTTACTTCTTCACATGACATATACAATATTGTATTTGTAAAAACTTCTAGTAGTTGGTACAGTAAGTACTTTTCTAGACAAATCTTTGCAATAAAATCTCTCTGTATTAAACAACGATGGATAGCAACTTAATACAACAATTATTGATGTCCATTAGAGCACTCGTAACCACAGAAAACATAAGTAGGTACGTCGGAAGCAGTGATCTAGGGTCGTAAAATTTTATGATAACGCGTGTCCCTTACTGCTGACAGTGATGGCCGATCATATTTACGATGACAATTTCTTCTACTATCTACAAATATTGGGCATTTCATTTTTACTTTCCACGTATGTCATCCTTAATAGTCTTTGAATAAGTTATCTAGTCTTTATCCAAGACGTTATGGTTTAAAGGTTTCTGTAAATATAAAAAACTCGTTGTAAATGGTTTAAAAATTAATTGCCTTAAATGTTTTCTTGTATATATTTTCACGTTTCGTTATAAAGTTAACCTTAAAAAGCGTAACGTGTCCATTGGATAATTACACTTTGATAAATTATAACCCGCCGTTTATTGGATAATGTCGTGACAAACTCGACGTAATAGCTCATTTCCATGCCTTATCACTTGTAGCATATGGTGCGTTTAAAAAGCTGAATAATGATTTTATACCACCAACTTAGGGGGTAACAAGTGTTACAAATTTGTGTAATAATGCTTGCAGAACAAATACCTGCTCGACTGTTAAAAGTTTCAGGTTTAATACCTGTATTTTTATTCTAAAACTCTAGCATCAATTGCAGATTTGGGCTATAACTACTAACTCTAAAAGTAAAGAAGTGGTGTGATCTGTTATTAAAGTTAATTCAAGAGATCAAAAAGGAAGTAAATAACTAAGTAATACATCTGGGTATAGACCTCAACTTTACTAGGAATTCGATATCAGAGTTTACATAAACTTTTGCACAATAATTTTCTTTGCAGGAATGCATAATGATCCATTTTAAACTATAACTAACAAACTACGCCTTGAAACCTCCACATAACATGCCATGCAGTGCAATGAATTCTTACATACAAAATGATTGGACCTATACAAATAGAATTAGGCTCAATTCCAAGCAATTCTATCACTGAAATATTATTTAGCTTTACAAATCCTAGTGGAACAGCTCGGTCATATTCAACAGCTGTAGCATTAATTAGTATTCGTTTTACATATAGCAGACATCACGATAAATGCACTTAATTTACACTTCACGCAAATAAAAATAACACATGTGTACATTATAAAATGACCTAGTCTACACCACCAACATTGACATTTACTGGTTTATTCATAACTTCATACCCTTCCTTATTCTCAAATATAAGCAGATTTTAACTCTAATTATTCTATAACGTCCGTCATTTTCAATGGAATTTACATACATAGCATCACGCCTCATTCCCATAGGGGTAGGCAGAGACCTTACTATAGAAGTTCGTCGGTTTAGAGTACTCTTGTCCTGGCCCTTATTTAAAATGTCCTGGATTTGGTCCACAAACTTTAGCCTTGAACTTCCCCTTCCAACTTTCGCATTCACTCTTGACTCATAAATCCTTTCATTCTTTCTCTCTACGTGCCCAAGCCACCTAAGCATACCTTTCTCAATTTTAGTCTCTACATCTTCATTTATACCACAACGTTCTCTTATCACTCTATTTCTTACTTTGTCACTCAGTTTCAATCCACTCATACTTCTTTCTCTCATCTCTACCGCATTTATTTTACTTTTGTGCTTCTTCTGCCATACCCAACTTTCACTACCATACATAGGTGCTGGCACCAACACTTCTCCATGCACAGCCAGTCTGGCCCTTTGAGACGCGTAGAGCACCATTTACCATATTCCCTGCATTCACTCTCCTTTCAATATCACTTTCATTTGTTCCATCTTTTGTAAATTTAGATCCCAAGTACACAAATTCTATCACCTCTTCCACTTGTTCAACATCTATCAAAATATTGCCATTCATCATAGATTCATCTCTTTCAAAAACCATAACTTTCGTTTTGTTTACATTCACTTTCATTCCTTTCCTTTTCAAAGCTTCATTCATAATATTTACCATTTCCTGTAGCTCATTAGCAGATGATGCAAGTATTACTTGAACATCAGCGTAGAGTAATAATGTTATTCACTATAGCAATGCTATCTAAGTGAAGACTAAGTGAAGAAGTTATTTGGAGACATTGTTTTAAACATTGATTTGTCTCAAATCATGTGAACGTGTAAAATAAATAAAAAAACCACATACGTACCACGTATTACAAACAATAGTATACAATAACATAACCATAGCAATTGGCAAGTATTTCTGGTGAAGCAATTCATGGTGAAATTGTCACATAATCTAATTACCGCGTCGTTGGAGCGATATGGGCTCAACCCATTAGCTGTGCAATGACGCACCATTTGTAACGCGTTCCAAATTGGATTATTGGACCTCTGATGTGAACATTCGATGAAAATTCTAGATATATCTAACACTTATCCTACTACTAAATTAATTGAAGATATGACCATTGCTGCCTCATTGGTCTAGTGGTTAGCATGTTCGACTACAGACATGAGGTCCTGGGTTCGAGTCCCGAGTCGGGCCAATCCAAAAACGGATATTGAGTTTTCTATTAAGATTTTCTCAGTATTTGCCCGAAGTTGGAAAGTTGGCGGTGTGATCCACCTCCGTGCCTCGGAGAGCACGTTAAGCCGTCGGTCTTGCGCCCGATCTTTCTCCGGTTTTGTCGGATTACCGTCACATCGGACTATGAGAGTTAAGGAATATAGAGTGCACTTGTGTACTATGCCTGCCTAAAAACCCTCTCTCATATGAGTGAGGAGGCCTGTGCCCAGCAGTGGGACGTTAATGGGCTGCTACTTACCTTATGACCGTACATTCGCACTTTGGGAGAATGGTTAGCTAATCAGATGGATAGAACTTTACTATACGCTACGTAAGAAAGGACAATACAATGACTTAAGTAATTCTAGTGTGTAATGGACGGTCTTCTTACAATTTACCAGTCTCTTCTTCTTGATCAGAGAATGGAGAGAGAAGGTAAACGGAGTTTATAAATGACTCGTTTAAATGGTGTCACAGCGTTATTTTTGCCGATTTAAATACGATTTATCACCGCTGAGTTTTATTGGCCCAGTAATTTTCCCACGCATTTTAACGGAAAAACCAAATGATTTTTACATTTGCTAACAATTAAACTAAACAATGTTGTCTTTTGTTTATTAAATTAATACTCTAGTGTAGCGCCATAAAGTTTAGCGCAAACTTTGAGATAGTGAAAAAGTCCGTCTTGTATTTATAGGCTCATATATTATAAATTAAAACTTAGTTCAAGAGTTTTCATTGTTATTCACATCACTTATATAATCAAAAAATACAAATAATCACTATTAATACACTCACAAGTTATAAAATACCACAAAAACTACTTAAAGACGCGACACACGCACCGTTAGTAACGCTCACTTTGTAACCGATTTACTTATTGTATTTTCTATTGCCTGATGTTATTTTATTATGACAATTACCGAGAAGCCAAAAAAGCGAAAAATTAATGCTTATATTCCTAATTGCACGAGTTGAGTACGAGTATCATGTCAACCAGTAGTTGGCAGAGGCAGTCTACTTCAACTCGACCTTATCAACCGTTAGGGGCAGTCTAAGGGTATGGGGATAAATTTTACGATCATTTCGTTTTGTTTACAGATGATGCCTAAGTTCGAGTAAACCTAGGATTGATATTGCCAATTTCACCAAATTATTATTTTTATTGCTTGATACTTTATGCTTTGCAACATGTCTTGGCTTGTAGGATTTATTTCCAATGTAGTAGCAAAGCTGGCAAACGTAAGGTCTGTTGGCAATAAAACAAAATAAAAAGGAGTTACGACCCAAGCTTTGCCAACATCTGGCCGTCTTAATTCGTATTTACTTAATGTTTTGCGACCTAATTAAACTGTCAGGGGAAACCAAGGCTCTTGATACTACGTGTTGTATTTTCACTTTTGTAACGCAATAAACTATTACCTTTACACAATACGTTTCGTTTTGCTAACAGACGTAATAGATTCGATTTAGGAATTCACATTTTCTTATTTTGTATCTGAGACTGGTCTGATGACAGCCTATAATCTACATTAAGGTACAACGTTTGCTAGGTTAGTTACAATCTTAGACTGTATCACTATTTATCATCCGGTGAGATCACAGTCAAGCGTAAACCTGTACGTAATAAAAAAATACTAGTTAAGTGACTATAAAGGATAAAACAATGAGCTTAAAAACATAGATATATAAAAGGATAGATTGCTCATGAATCAAGAAAGGAAGAATATTTAATACTATCACTCAGTTCTCTATTAAGTTTAGTTCTTTAGTTAAGAAAACTACTTCAAAGATCAATAAAAATGACTTTTTAACTATTTGGATCGATAGTTGTATATTATGCCTACATGTTTTGTCTGTCGCATAGGATTTAAAGAGTAATATATACATAGCATCGCGCCTCATTCCCATGGGGGTAAGCAGAGATCACGTCCGTCCACTTGTCGCGATCCTTGCATATCTCCTTCGCTTCTTTCATTCTCATTGAACCTTTCATACAAGTTCGATGGCTTGGAGTATTCTTGACTTGGCCCTTGTTAAAAATGTCCTGGATTTAGTCCAGGAACGTTTGCCTTGGTCTTCCACTTCCAACTTTCGCATTCACTCTTGACTCATAAATCCTTTTTGTCAGTCTCCTTTCATTCATTCTCTCTACGTGCTCAAACTATCTAAGCATACCTTTCTCAATTTTAGTCACTACATCTTCTTTTATACCACAACGTTCTCTTATTCTTTGTCACTCAGTTTCAATCTACTCATACTACTCAACGCTCTCATCTCTACCGTATTTATTCCACTTTTATGCTTCTTCTGCCACACCCAACTTTCACTACCATACATAAGCGTTATCACCATAACTCCTCCATGCACAGCCAGTCTGGCCCTTAGAGACTCCATCTGGGTATTGATAAAGGCGTGCAGAGCACCATTTATCATATTCCCTGCAATAATTCTCCTTTCAATATCACTTTCACATGTTCCATCTTTTGTAAATTTAATTTTAATTAATTTCATTATACAGTATTTCTAACTCAGGTAAGCTGAAAATTGACATACCTCCCCGGGAGCTTAGAATCAGAACACGGACTTTTCTTACTACCGCGTAACTTACGACTAAAGGTTGGCTCCATAGTAATCACGTTTCCATAGATAAACCAACCAAAGCTGTGCAACGGAACACGTTTGGTGGTAAGTAAATTGATGAAGATGTGATTTACGCTACGATACTTAATGGAAACTAGAAGGTGAGAAAGTTCTCATTCCGAAAATTTCTGTGATCAGAACTATGTTCGCCACTAATGCGAGTCCTTGAGTTAATTATTTAGTAGAATAAGATCCTAGAGAGGTAGGTGGGGAACGCCGCACATGCTGGTGTAGGAGGCCTGGAAGATAAAGACTAGGTTCTACTCGCCTTCACCAGCTATCCTGAATCGTTTAACGGTAACACGGAAGCAAGTGATCCAGGGTGCCAGATTGAAATGCTCAAAGGTGAGCCTCTAGCTTATCACTCAAAGATAACGTGAGAGTCTCTAGGTTTTAGTGAATATTCTGGTTATTTCCAATGAGGCCCATAAATCTAAGGGATGATAGTCCGGTTGGGGTGCACAAATGACTGTGATCACACCTGACGATGTATTTAAGATGGTACGCCACCATCTTTTTTCGATTTGGTGGCAAAATTTAATCCAAAAATCTGCACTAATGTTTGTGTAATATGCTAGACATGTCTATCTGTTTAGTTCTGTAGTTTTAATAGTTAGTGTAGTACTTTTCAGTGGTTCAAAAATAACGTCCAAAATTGAGGAGTATTTATTTGAGTTTGGTGGCAAGACTTATTCCGAAAATTTGGACAAGGTTTGCGAAGTGACGTATGCTTGACAGGTCTAAATATGTAAGTCTGTGGTCGTAACGTAGGTTAATCCATTACCAGGACATAATACCTCGGCAATTAGAAGCTACTATAAAACAGGCGCTCGTAAAAAAGCACTAAGTTCTTTGTTTCGGGACCTCATGGGAGATAATAATGATAAGAAAGGGTTTACTGCTATGTTACAAATGAAGATTGTTGCTTGTAATTAGTTTTCTATTGTGGAAAGTTTATTAATTAGCGAAATGGACTCGCTCAGGTCCTGTTTTGATAAGTGGTTGATAATTTTAAACGTGTTTATGACGAAAACACGTTTTGAGAAATTACAATAAAACCCTTTGAATTTTATCGTTTCGTTTTATAATTTATATGAAATTTAAAATTTACGATCCAACCTTTTATAATGATTAAAAATGTTAACTTTTTATACGTATTTAATGCATTTAAAATGTAGAATAATGTCCTTATTTTGTTTCAAGTGACTCTGTCCATTAAATTAATACGAAACTAGTAAAACAAGTTAAAATAATCTTTTAAAGTTTTCACGTGAACTTTCAATAGATGACATTATACATTTTATTGGCGAAAATAAAAATAAAACTGTAGCATCAAGTATCGTCCATTACAACTTAAAAAAATGTATTTGAACTTGAGCTCTAGGGTTTTAAAATTGCCTCTTTATACGTAGGAGCCATTGCAATATTTCAGAACATATTCAGTGTTTTACAAACTGCATCTATTAAGACGTAATTTAATAACTGATTTATATACATTATTAATATTCTACATATATATAAAATTATTATGTTTGCCGACTGTGCGTTTCGACCGATCACACTTTTTCGTAACGTCGTCATCACGCAGCTTACTCCACGAGTTAGACATGCATACAGAAGTTGCAAAATGAAGTGGAAGTCTCCAGTAATAAGAAGAAGAAAGAAGTTTTACTTCAAAGAAACTAGAAAGAAAATTTCTTCTCTCTTGCCCTACAATAATATACGAAACGTCTCTCTCTCTTTCTATTTTGTAGAACTTACCTCCAATTATTCATTAGTTTACTCTCCAAGTCAAGCACGCGTGAAGAAGTTTTACTTCAATAATCAAAAAATCACCGTTCCCTTTACGTTGGTAAACTGGTAAACCAACTACTGACTGAGACCGAGAGAGAGCAAGAGAGAGAGTATACTCGCAATTCTCTCCTCTTACTCTACAATAATATATGAAACACAGCTCTCTCTGTTTCTATCTTCACTAACTTATATCTCGTTCTTAACTCTTTCTTCTGTTACTTCTCAACCTTCAATCAATTATCAGCTCATTTCCCAAAATGTCAGATTCATCCAGATCGGATATCTGGACCTCAACACCTGGATGAAGACAGTTCCGCTGGGTTTTAGTTGGTTTCCTGGTACAGCCAGCGTTTGCCACACTCCAAAAAAAAGCTCACTTACCAAGTCGAATTTTGTTTCGTAAAAAAAATACAACATTGTGTTATAAAAATAAATGAAAATCAAAAGTGCGTGCGTTGTACACATGTCAGAAGTGAAACTTCTTTAACTAACTAAAATCTTGTTTATATTTAAAGGGTCGACAATTAATTCATATAATTCATTAAACTGAGGAATTTTAAATAAAATTGCCACGTGTTTTTTGTTAATACTAGAAATTACTAATTAAATTTTGTTTTTGAATTTTAAATTAAATTTTAAATGACGAGTGGTAAATTAATGCCACATGTTATTTGTAAATATCAAAACTACCTAACGTTTAAACAAATTAGCGTAAAAACTGCACATCTTCGTGACGCTAATCACCCGTTTCATCCATAAAACTTTTACCCTCATTCGCCTAAAGAAGTTTCACTTCAAAAGCTCTATTAGCCAATCGTATTATCGCATTTAACTTTAGAATTGTTCTTCCCCTAACTGTGCAGTTTGTGGAGTAACGGAAGATATTGAACACTTGCTAAAGGCATGTGTTCGGAATCAAAGTTTGAGAGAAACGTTAACGCATGAACTAAATTTAAATTTTAGAAATATTGGTGTTTTTAATTCAATCTTAAGTGAACCTTTGAGTTATTTGGCTTTTAAGTTATATAAATTTGTTAATGATTCTCTCAAAGAATGTTAGTCTTTTTTGTTTGTAATTATATTTCTTTTTATTGTTAAATTGTTGTGTATTAGTTTATCAGTTTACGATGGGGCTGGCGTGTATTATTAACAATACAAAAGCCCCTTAAAAACAAAAGAATAAAAAAAAAACATTTGAATCAGTGTCAATATGAAAATTTTCGCACGAGTTACAATTTATCACAGTCGTCAACTGTCACTGGTGTTTTACGCAACTCGAGTGTTCGCCTTTCAATCACACCGACCGTGACGAATCTGTGACGTGATTTTTAAAACGAAAGTTTAAAATTAACCCTTTGAGAGACCTACAATACTTATTTCGTGGGAAATTTAGTGACAGAAGTATAAATAATTGAAAGCGCTGTCATTAAAACGATAACAAAAAAGATTAAATGAAAATATGTGTACCAATGTATACATGTCTTTAGTTCTATAACCGACTTCTAATAAATAAATTTTTTAACAAAAAAAGAACCGCCTTCAAAACAGACTTACAAATATATTAATATGCTCTAAAAGGTAAGAAATAATTGCGTATTCTTTTATAGTGTTCTTCGTATTCTTATATTCGGAGTCGGTGTCAGCCAATGTAGGTGTTCCCCGCGTGTCTCGCTCTCTGTCAGCTCCCGCATCTCTCCCACCTGTAGCTATATATGTAGTTACAACCTACAGCTATATATGCAGGTACCGGCTGACACCGACTCCAAATATAAGAATACGAAGAACACTATAAAAGAATACGCAATTATTTCTTACTTTTTAGACCATATTAATATATTTTAAGTGTGTTTTGAAGGCGGTTCTTTTTTTTGTTTAAATTTTTATAATTTTTTTGAATTTTGAATGTAGCAACAAACGTAAGCTCATTGCTATTAGATTACAGACCCTTATACTTACTGCCTTAAACCGCACCCTTACTGTAAGCCGTTGAGGAGATCCATTGATCTTCATATTTAACTACGACTGGCACGTGACCATACCGAAGTTACGGTAGGCACCTCAAATATCTTGATAGCCTGTGGAAGATTCTGCCGAGTATCGTTAATTTGTTCCTAAGAGTTGAAGAGTTCCGTCACTTGGAATCCATCATCAGTATCTAATCAAATTGCTAGCGGAAGTCCCGGGTTCAATCCCCGGCAGGAGGAATTTAGGAAATTGTATTTTCTAATTTGTCCTAGTCTGGACTGGTGAGAGGCATCGGCCGTGGCTAATTACCACCCTACCAGCAACGTACCGTCTAACAAAGAGATTTGTGTTCCGGTACGATGCTGTGTAGAAACCGTAAGGGGTATATCGCCTCTTAACAGATTAGCGCGCTTCCATCTTAGACTGTATCATCACTTACCATCAGGTGANCACAGGAGCACCACATTCATGACAGGCGGGCGTTTCCTCGCGGCCAACGACCTGGTTTAAGTACTTGCCGACGCAACCATGGCCGGTCAGCACCTGCACCAGACGGTAGGAAAGAGATCCCTGCCTCCTGGTGAGCCAATTGTTCAGATATGGCAGGATCGCCTCCACTGTGACTTTACCCGCAGTTGGGGATCCAAGATCTTCCCTCCATCTTTCGATCATCAGAGAATACTCGCCCAAATTGGTTTTTTAAAGTTTAGTATAGAATAAATTACAGTTATGGCGACAATTGCTACTACGTGGAACATTAAAACTGAATTTAGACACAGGTTCTGGTCTATCTTCATTATTGTTCGTTTAAGTTTATTTAAAAATCATTGTATAAATAAGTACTTTGTGGCATATTTTGTAGACACACAATCACAAAAAATTACACTTCAAAATAATTTAAAGACAAATATATAATCGACATCCTCTATCTATAAAGAGTCAAGTATAAAATCACAAAAAAAATGTGATAAAATCGCAAAAATTTCAAAAAGGTCTCAATAACTAAATAGACGTTTTACACGTCAAGGCTGTTGATCTATTTAAAATCTCGAAGATTGTGATATCGTCACTTTAAAGGCAAATAGGCGAAAATATGTGTGATAAAATCACATTTATTATTTATATATTAACTGAAAATTTGATGGATGACAATGACATCGAAAGAGAACGCCGTGCTCTGGCTGTAAGATGCAACATGATTGCACGCCGTTTTGGAAAATGTACCGACAGTGTCAAAGTAACATTACTTCGGGCGTATTGCCTAGGCTTTTACACTTGTCAGCTTTGGACAAAATTTTCTAAACGTGCAGTTAATAACATCAGGGTGCAATATAATAATGCGTATCGTATTCTGATGAGATTACATCGATCATGTAGTGCATCTGCCATGTTTGCTAATGCCAGAATACCAGATTTTTATGCAATCATAAGATCGCGCATTGGAAGATTCTGGAACAGAATACGAACCTCCGACAACATCATTATTAAGCCGTTGACAGAAAATTTTGATTGCTCAATTTTTAAGTTTTGGCATTCCGTGCACCGCAGTCCAAATAAATAGATTTAGTTTCCAATTATTATTATTAATTTTGAATTACCTTACTTTATTTTATTTTACTTTGTATTTTAATTTATTTTAGTTTTATTAATATTTTAGTTATTTAGGTTACTTAAATTTCTTGTAATAATTTATTTCATTTAACTGTGACTGTATCGTAATGGGTATTTACCTGAGAAATAAAGATTATTATTATTATTACATTTAAGTTAAACCTTTCAGAGAACTACAATATTGCAAAATTTACATAAAAAGATTAGGAATTATAGCGAAAAAACAAAGATGTAATTAGCGATTTCGAAATACAACAGTTTCGAAGAGAGTAATAACACAAAGACACTGAGTTTTAGTATCTTGTAAACATACAGGCTTTGACGGCCTGGCTGGCGCAGTGGTGCGAGTATTCGCTTTGCTAGCGAAGGTCCCGGGTTCGATCCCCGGTAGGACGAATTTAGGAAATTTTATTTTCTAATTTGTCTGAATCTGGAGTGGGAGGCTTCGGCCGTGGCTAGTTACCACCCTACCAGCAAAAACGTACCGCCAAACAAAGAGATTTGTTTTCCGGTACGATGCTTAGTAGAAACCGTAAGGGGTATATCGCCTCTTAACAGATTAGAGCGCTTCCATCTTAAACTGTATCACCACTTACCATCAGGTGAGATCACAGTCAAGCGCTAATCTGTCAGCAATAAAAAAAATACAGGATGCCGGTTAAATCGGCTCAGATTAAAGCCGAATATGGCGTCTCAACCTCCTGGACTTTCCCTTTCCTTTATCAAATGAAAGTATTCTTTATAGATATCAAAATTTAGAAGTAAAGCAACCATCAAATAGCGATTAAATTAAGACATATTCGTTTATTAAAGTAAAACCTCTTCAGGTGCCTGAGGATGAAACGAAGATGTGCAGCGTTTATTTTTAAGTTTTGTTACCTCATATCTTCCAACTAGGTGGTCCGATCTCGATGATTCTTTTTTATATGAAAGGTGGTGCTTGTCTTATGGTCCCATTTCTTAGTCCAGTTCTGGTGATGGCACCCATAACGATACAAGAAGGCAAGTTTTATTAGAAATCATATACTTCAAGGGTTGTTTGATGATAGTTTGGTTAGGTTTTGATCATGGGATCCTTGACAAAGTAACGGAACTCTTCAATTCTTAGGAGCAAATTAACGATACTCGGCTGAATCTTTTAGTCTATCCGGGTATTTGAGTCACTTAGCGTAACGTCGGTATAGGCAAGGGATTGTCGTAGTCAAATATGATGAACAATGGAACTCTTCAACGGCTCACAGTAAGGATGCGATTTTTAGAGAAATATCTAACAGTCTAATTGCAATGAGCTTATGTTTGTTGCTGCATCGCAATATTTTCCAAACATATCTTTTTCCACCCTCTAAGTCTCGGATATCTAAAGTTCTAGATTTGTACAAATATAAACAAGGCATGTGTACTTTATACTAAATACATACTTGATATTTAACAAATAAAGATCATTTCAAATCAAAATATTGTTTATTCAAATAGGCTCAAAAAGCCATTTTGAATCATTAGTAGTATCTTCGTTGATAACTCTACCACCGGTTCAGAAAGTTGATAAAACTGAGAAGAAAACGATAAGAAACTCAGTGGTTACTTTTTGAAATATAGTTTTGTATCTTATTATGTATAATTTTCTTTTGTGTGCAACTGAAGTCAAGTCCAAACATTTCTAACGCTTAAATTTGACGCTTTGCTAGCGGAAGTCCCGGGTTCAATCCCCGGCAGGAGGAATTTAGGAAATTGTATTTTCTAATTTGTCCTAGTCTGGACTGGTGAGAGGCATCGGCCGTGGCTAATTACCACCCTACCAGCAACGTACCGTCTAACAAAGAGATTTGTGTTCCGGTACGATGCTGTGTAGAAACCGTAAGGGGTATATCGCCTCTTAACAGATTAGCGCGCTTCCATCTTAGACTGTATCATCACTTACCATCAGGTGAGATCACAGTCAAGCGCTAATCTGTCAGCAATATAAAAAAAATCTTCCACATTATACTCGTAATATGCCTTTTGTAAAAGGATATTTTTGACATATATCTTAAAATTATCTGGAGACAAACCCAAAATTGATTGCGGTATCTTATTAAAAATACGTACGTTCAACCAGACAAATGTATATATCTCACCATTATTACTGTAGTTTTATTATTATTCTAGTTTTACACCGCAGATGTTCATATACTTTCTAGGATAGAGACATTGTGCCATTTAATGTTCGCACATTAACTTTTTACTGTCGATACATCATATAACTAGTAAACGTCATCCCTCGAGTCATTAACGGGTGAATTTGACGTTTTCCCATTGTCAAATCCACCGTGATTATGCAAATATGTATCGTATATTAACAAATCAACCGTTACAAATTAATGTTTACAATCATTAGCATATTGTACAATAAAAACGCGTGTCATCTTTGCAAGAGAAAATACTGAAACGTTAATTCTTTTGGACGGTCTCAGTCGATTTATTTTTACGATGACGATCAATCAATGCTTAACTTTCATGCAAATTTCGTTAGATCGTATTATGTAATTTAAATTCATTAGGGAGTTGAGTATTTATCATAAATTGTTATTTTATGACGCCATATTCCCTTTTTTTTTATCGCGTATGCTTGAAAATAACCCTATTTAATACACAAATAAGGAGCAAACTCGAATACTGTTCTGTAGCTTCGTCGTCGTCGTCGCTTCAATCGATGGACGTCCACTGCTGGACAAAAGTCTCACGCAATGATGCCCACAAAGCCCGATCTTGCGCCGCCTGGCTCTAGCGGCCACCGGCAACCCTCCTTATATCATCGGTCCACCTTGTGGGTTGTCTGCCTACACTGCTTCGTCCGGTGCAGGGTCGCCATTCCAGCACCTAGGCCCCAACGTCTATCGGTTCGTCGGACTATGTGCCCCGTTCATTGCCACTTCAGGTTCGCGATTCATAGGGCTATGTCGGTGACTTTGGTTCTACTACGGATCTCCTCATTTCTGATTTGATCGCGTAGAAAAACTCCAAGCATAGCCCTCTCCATCGCACGCTGAGTGACTCTGAGCTTCCGCATGAGGCCCATAGTCAGCGACCACGTCTCAGAACCGTAGGTCATCACTGGCAACACGCACTGTTCGAAGACTTTGGTCTTCAGGCACTGAGGGATATTGGACGAAAACGTCTTCCGGAATTTTCCGAACGCTGCCCAACCGAGTTTGATTCGGCGGTTGACCTTTTTCTCGAAATTGAACCTACCTAGCTGAACTATGTGTCCCAGGTATGTGTAATCGTCAACAATCTCGAGTGTCGAGTTCTCGACTGTTCTGTAGCATGGAATCCATAGAAAGAGTACAGAAGAAATTTTTACGACACTTATAAGGACAACATATTAAAGGATATTCCTAATTATCACGATCTTTTAAAATTTTTTAAAACAACCTCTGTATCCAACCGTAGAGTAGAGTATTTAACCGTAGAGAGTTAAAAATTTTGACGTTGATAGCTCAGAACTTTTAAGTAGGGTTAGACTAGCTGCATCAAATTACAACGCTAAGTCTCACATTAAAAATAGGCAAATTTTAGGCCAAGATTTACTAAAACTAATTTAGGTAAAACTGCTCCGGTAAATAGAATAATGAGTTCATATAATAAAATATTTAAAAAAGCTAAGCTTAATATATTTAATGACTAAAATCATTTAAAAAGAAAATTATAAAACATATGTCTTCCCATTAGGTTCGATATTGTTGTGTTGTTCTTTTGTAACTCTAGTTTTAATTTCATAAATATTTATTATTTTATTTTGTGAGAGTGGAGTTTTGAGCATAGACCCACCACTAGAGCTCCACTGCATGGTACACAAGTGTACTCTCTATTCCTTTACTCTCATAGTCCGCCGTGACGGCAATCCGACACGAGCGTGGGTCACACCGCTATTAATGGTCTGCTACTTACTAAAAAAACCAGCAATGAAACGCAAAATTAATATCAGCTGATGCTCAACACACGGGTCAATGATCTGAATAATGCGCGCCGTGCCCGTGCTTTCAAGCATCAGCTGATTTTGCTTTTGTGTTTCATTGCTGGTTTTTTAAAATCAGGATAGGTTTGTTTTTCCGTCCCATCATCAAAAGTGTCATTACACCTTGTATCTTATATATGATATATTTATATATATCTGTTGTATTTTATTAGCCTTTTAAGACGTAATATAACCATGTTATATAATAGTAGCTATTCTTGGGTATCACCCGTGCAAATGCATTATTTTAGAAGAAACTTGGTTCGTATAAAAAAGGTTATAATGAGACAACTTTAGAAGATAGACATTTTCTATTATTAACTTTGTTTTAGAGCTTTTAAAGAAGAACAATTCTGTTATACATGATTTTTGTGAAACTTTAACCGTTTACGCAGAACATGCAGTAAAGCTCTCAAAAGGCAAATACCCCGATTTTGATACCTACTTCATTGGTGCACCATTCCTATTACTCTTAGTATGTTGATATATGATACAAAGCTTTCCTCGAAAAATGGGCTATCTAATACTAGAAGACATTTACAAATAAGATTAGTAGTTCCTGAGATAAGCGAGATTAAGCAAAGAAACTCTTCAACTTTATAATAGATAGATAGATAGAAACACTTTATTGCATACAAACATATACAGGAAATACAAAAACTAAGAATTAAAAAACTAGAGCTAGAAGCGTGCAAAGGCGGTCTTATTGCTGCAAGCAATCTCTTCCAGACAACCTTTGTCAAAGTGAATGCTTATTTAATAAATTAATGAATGGGGCAGAACAGAGTCAGAAATAAATATTTGCTTAAGTATAATTTGAATCAAATAAAAATACTACTAATGCAATAAAATAATACAGAATATAAGATATGAGGTGAAATAAAAAAAAGAAAATTAGTGTTAATAATATTAGTATAGAGATTATATATTTAAATGTTAATATAAAAATTGTTTCTTAATGAGTATCAATTAACCGATGGTATATTCGTTACCAACTGATAGACTTGAATACAATAGAGTTTGTTAAACCTATGTATAGTATATAAATTGCTTGTACCTATGTCCTTTATACACTTTGAAGCCATCCAACCAATATCCTCTAAATAAGAAGCAATAGAAAGTCGATAATGTGGAGATACTTTTAAACCAAATAACTCACTCACTAACTTATCACGAGTTCTTAAAAACCATTTGCAATTGAGTTGAAATTTTGCATTGACTCCTTTGACAATGTAGATAACAGATTTCCTCGTATCTGTACGGGATAGAAAACTACGTAGGTAACAGATACACTCAAAAGCAACCATATACCCACAACTAATTACAATAAATCAACAATTCAAAAGAATTAAACACATTTGGCAATGTTACAACAGAAATAACGAATCAAAAAGGGGTTGCCAAAGAATTGTATTGATTCGATTTGTAATATAAAGTTTGAGCATGAAATTTAAAAAGGGTTGGTTGGTACAACATCGAAATCCAACACTATTCAACCCTATCGACATATTGCCGATAGAATGCACAAAGAAATCGACATTAATTTGACATACCATTAAATTATTGCTTTTAAAATCACTAGGAGTCAACTCGCGTGGAAGATATAACCGTCTGTCAAATATAGTCGAGCTGACGTTATAAATTGTCTCTCCTGGATAAGTAATGTAAATAATATAGATTAACTAGTCAGCAGGTTGGTTCATCATCTCCCAGAAGGAGCTTTCAAAGAGGCAGTGAGAAGCAGCAGCAAAGATAACCTCTGTCTGATGGAGTAGACCGGAGCCCCAAAATCGTGCTTTTGCGTTCCTTTTGTACTTTTAATAGCTGATGTCTCAGAGCAGAATGTCTCTAACTTCTGATGCTCCAGATCGGATTGCTTAAGTTACCGCTGGGTTTTAGGGTAAATTCGATTCTATAGCAAGCCCCACACTCTTGGATGAAGGTATCACTTTTAGTCAGATTGCGTGAATGTATTTCCCAGCGAAAAAACAAGGGCCTATGCATCGCCCTTAGCTAGTTAGAGGCTGTGAATGCTTTTCTGACATATTGTATGTATTTAGCTATCATATTTAAGGAATTATTTTATAATTGATGAGATACATTGGCCAAAGTTAGCAGTCAGGGGTTGTGGAACTAATTGCCTAACAGCGTCGGTTTAAAGACTTGTATCTGGTGTATCATCTAGCATTTTATGGGATGCCTCGGTTTTGGCTAATTGCCATGAACTGGAAGCATCCCAAAGGTAATACTGCGAATGCTTGCATAGCTAGCAAAGGTGCTAAGTTTAGTTTTCGACAGGGTAAGGCAAAAATATTATATTTTGTGATCTGTCCATGTCTTTGTAGTCTTAGACTTAAAGCTTTCCTTGCGTACTACATGAAGGAATAGTTTCACTGGTAGAGCTTTTGAGTATGATTCCGGGCAGGGTTTTATTAATAAAGTTATAGCTTGTGATTAATAGATTTTTAATTTACATACTAATTTTATTGGTCCAAAGCCGATCTAACTTTTCCAATGCAATGCGTTAGATGGTAACGATGTCTATAACGGATACAGGTACAAACACTTTTTATATTTGATGTAAGTTATTAGTGACACACGTATAATCCCTCATTTTCTACAAAAATATTCGATTTAGCAATCCTATTATTGTATAGGAGAAGGTGGTAAGCAATAACGAAATTGTACAAGTGCAGGATCAATTTGTTAGGAAAATATGAAAGCACTTTCCTATCGTGCGGCGAATAAGATACAAACAGAGAAAATGAAACGAAAATAAGCAAAGGAAATGTATCTTTAATAATATCTTTGGATATGTTTTCTATAAACAATGGGGCAATATCAAAGAAATATTGTTTTAATTTCATATATATAAAACAAATACTATTTCTGCTTATCCGTAACTGACGGTGTACTACTTTGTGGATGGCCCAAACATAGCATTATATTTATCACGTAAATATAATACAATACTCCAGAACAGAAAACAAAGGGAGATAGTTAATGCACTATTAAAGAAATAGCGATTTCCATAAGGACATCAATATAAGTACATTACATTGAACAGATTGCCAAAACTCATCACCAAAGCCTTGCCAAAGCCAAAGCTCATCACCATCGCGTGAATCCTGAAGCTGTGTGAAGGAAACGTTTTGAGTTTGTGAAAGTGCTGTAACACAATATATTGTTATTTTTAAGCAAGAGTTTAATGATTCTATAAGCATTAAACATTGTCATTGAATTTTAGATAAAGTAAACATTTTAGGCAGCGTTGGTCAAAATATTACTAATTATTCTATAAGGCTAGATGGTAATCGTAGTTATAGAACTACCAAATGTTGTTTTACTGAAGTACCATATAAAATAGACTATAGAAACGACAAGAATGTTTCCCATATGACCCAAACTACGCACAGTAGAAAGACAATAATGCGAAGATGGTTTTAGACCACCAAAATGTATATAAAATATTGACAAAAAGACAATCAGATAGACGTGATGTAGAACTTTATTTTATAATAAACTAACAGATCCACCAAACTTTAACTGCGTACACGAAAATAGTTACTATGGGTAATCCTTTAGAGATAACAATATTTTCAGTATATGCAACTACAGAAAACATTAATTAAATCTATCTAGACAATTCTGAAATCTCTGAATTGTTCTTTGAAGCTTCCTCTTGAATTATCTATTGCCAAAAACTGCATAAGAATCTGTTGGATAGTTTAAAAGATCGAACAGCAGAAGTAACTATGTAAAGTTACTAAATAGATAGTTACTAAAAATTATTGAGACCATGAATGATTCACACTTAACATTATAAGCGATTGTTTTAGTGAAATAAAAGAACCCTTAGGTACTTTACTACCAGTATTTAATGCAGACAAAAATAAGGTTAAGTATTCACAAGACGTTAAAATAAAGTCAGTGAAGGGCCCTCAATAAGTTTTGATGCTTAGACGTCTGAATTTTCTGTTGTATCCTTGAGATCAACTTCGAGAGCTTTGAAGTATGCGGGCGATCTATGGAAGACTTGAGGGTCTTTTGTCAAACAATTTGCATACTCTTTTTATACGTTAAGTGATTTTAACTTTATCATTTCGTTGAGTATGTTGGTATAAAAAATAACGCCATTATTTAAGTGAAAACTTCTTCAGACAAATGTGTATTACATGTATTACTGAGTATAAAAAGAGACGAGAGAATTACAAAATTATAGACAAAAGTGTACAAAGGCGGTCTTATCACTTGGATCTATCTCGTTCAGACAACTTTGGAGACAATAGAATAAGTCCAATAGAACAGCCCATTACAATTACATCTAAATTGTAGGTATTTTATGAGAATATTCACTTACATAAGCTATCTGTCTGCTCAATTACTGTCAGGGTCGAACAGATAGTAAACAAGTTTATTTTTATACGAGTCTCTCTTTTATATATTCTAAAGGTTTCAGAACTATGGTGATACTTTTACTTGCTGATTCCCACGAACTATAGCAAGTAAGCGCGTTGAGGTTGTGACTTTATTGTTAATAAAATATTATTATTTACAATATATTTTGGTCTTTGTCTATCTATTATCCTTTCATGAATAAATGAATATAATATGAAGTTAACTATACAATTTTAATACTGTGGTATTGGCATCTGTTTAACAATTTATTTCAATCTATATCCAATCATATCTCAATAGGTTAAGTCATGTTATACTTTTCGTGAGACAATCATAATTGTATAACGAGATTATTAAAACGAAATGTAGCCAAAACTATCCTCTATTTAACCAAACCTCATTAAAACAACATACTTGATACAATATTATTACATATTAAGAGCTAAATGAAACGATAATTTCATTTAAAATACATTACTTTACTAAAATGAAGCCAACAATGAAAAACAAACAGCTGACATGGTAACTTTTATTTCATTTATATGTACTAACATGCGTAAATAATGCAAATAAAACGTTTTAAAAACCATGATTTTGAACATGAGAAAAAAAACCGACACCAAACATCTTAGTCTTTAAATCAGGTTCGCTTATTTTCCGTCCCATCATCAGAGGTGTGATTAGTACTATTGTCTGTCTTCGTTTTCGGGAGAGGTCTCCTAACACCTTGTATATACCAATTTCTTGATCTACTCAAATAACATCGGTGACAAATAACTTCTCAAATCCAAAGTCCCACTATCCAACTTAAGCCCGACCTACATCAGGTGTGTCAAAACTCGCACAATTAATCAAAGTACCATAATCCGAAACTAATTAAAACATGCATGCCTCAGTCCACCATAATACCATCGGGTTCGAGGGACCCTATCAAAATAATTGGGAAGACGCCGGATTATCTGTAACCCCTTACATCATTCATTAATTGCGATCGACTTTTTGTGTGTTAATTAATCAGACACTGGATTAAAAATGGTTGAACTGCTTTTAGAGTAATCAGCTTCCTCTACTTCGTAACATTCATATTCAAAAATTCTTTTTTCAAGGCTTTTCAACAAGTCTTCTTCGTTTTTTCCACATGTTATATCTAATATGATGATGATATTCAGGAGCGTCTTAAAATGTACACTTACGTGTATTCCTTCGACTTCATCAGTCGGAGGGTCCTTTTGTAACATCATTATTACAATATAACTAAAATCTAAAGATACAAGAGTTCCTTCGCCTTCGCTAGTTGTGTGTACTTTTTATCATCATCATTACGATTTAATTTTAGTTTATTTCCATGCTTTTTATCATCTCAGTAAACTTTGACTCATAAATCCTTTTTGTCAGTGTCCTTTCATTCATTCTCTGTACGTGTCCTTTCTTAATTTTAGTCACTACATCGTGTTTTATACCACAAAGTTCTCTTATCACACTATTTCTTACTTTGTCACTCAGTTTCAATCCACTCATACTTCTCAATGCTCTCATCTCTACCGCATTTATTTTACTTTTGTGATTCTTCTGCCATACCCAACTTTCACAAACGTACATAAGTGTTGGCACCAACACTCCAGCATGCACAGCCAGTCTAGCCCTTAGAGACACCATCTGGTTATTAATAAAAGCGTGCAGAGCACCATTTACGTTTACCATATCACTTTCACGTGTTCCATCTATTGTAAATTTAGATCCCAAGTATACAAATTATTTTACCTCTTCCACATGTTCCCCATCTATCAAAATATTGCCATTCATCATAGAGTCATCTCTTTCAAAAAGCATAACTTTCGTTTGGTTTACATTCACTTTCATTACTTTCCTTTTTAAAGCTTCATTCATAATATTTACCATCTCCTGTAGCTCATTAGCAGATGATGCAAGTATTACTTGATCATCAGCGTAGAGTAAACATTTGATGAGTAATTCATTCATTCTTAACCCATACATACTTTCTTTTAAATCTGTTAAACAGTTATCCATGAATAGGTTGAACTGCTATGGTGACACAACACATCCCTGTCGAACACCTCTTTCGACAGGAAACCACTCCGTGTACGCTCCGTTTATTCTGACACAAGCACTCGAACCCTCATAGAGAGACATTCAATGCTTGCATTCCTCACCACTCAATCATAGGCCTTTTCTAAATCTAAAAAAATCACAATTTACTTAATTTAGCATCTGTAGTATAAATTTTGTTTCATTGTTGGCAATTAGTTCAAATTCAATTTAATAGAATATTATAGGAACAAATCCTCTTTAGCTGAACAGTAATTAATTCTCGATAATTAAGCAAAGTTCGCGCTAAGTCGACTTAGTGATACGAAGGGGTTAATTTACTCTACGCTTATTGTATTTTGACTTTAAAACTAGGGTGAGTTATCAACCAAAATGTACTGGTTGCCTGACGTTATTGAACAAGATATTATAATTACTGTAGGTGTAAATCTTAAACATTTCACATAAAAACAAGATGTAGAGAATTTAATTCTTAAGCAATCTACAGCGAACTTCTTAAACTTATTACATAGAAAGCTTTAAGTCAGCTTTTAAAAGAAAGCGCTGTACAATGTTTCAACCAATTTATTATTATCCTTTACAAAAGGTGTTAGAACTAAAGTAGCTGAATAAAAAAGGATTTTATTGAGGATTGCAAATTTGAACAAAATAGATAAAAGAACTCAAGTTCAAATACATTTATTTATACTTGTATTAGATGAACTTTATTTTTTTTATTTTGTTTTGGTAAATACCTGCACCAGAATGTTGGCTGTGAGGAATTGGCTGCCTGCCATGAGTGTGGTGCTTCCATAGATTCGGCGCACCACACATTGGCAGAGTGTCTCGCATGGGGACCTCAGCGATACGTCTTGGAATCCCTAATTGGAGGGAATCTCTCATTGGTGAGCATAGTCAGTGCTATGCTTGCTAACGAGATGGGTTGGAGGGTAATTGCCTCCTTCTGCGAATCTGTTATGTCGCTGAAGGAGGCATCAGAGAGGATGAGACAAAATGCCGTCGTCGCTCCCCCGCTCCGACGTAGGCGGCGGGGTAACAGGGTGCGTAGATATGCGCATCTTCTTCTCCTCCCATAAATAATTTAAATAAGGCGGCTATATCCGGAGTGCTAGAGTAGACTGCGTATGTGTACCTCTGGTCCTCCAATAAAGGATGTCGAAGGTTCTCCGCTGGGTTTTAGTGGGTATTCTGACCTGTCAGTGAGTCCCACACCCCGTGCGTAAAGGCATTTCCCAGCGTCAAGAAAAAAAAAAGATGAACTTTATTTACAACTGATGGAATACATAAAACAGTTCTTTGATATATTGATTCATTAATTAAATTTATATTGCGAACAATTTTACAGTAACCCATTTTAAAAGCTCACGTATTTTAGAAAAGTTTACGTGAGCTTTCTACCTAAAGTGCTGTAAAATATTTCGCAATATAAATGTAACAGATTAATTAATATCTTAAATAATTTAAATAAGTACTGTGTAAATTGTAAATAAAGTTTATCAAATACATGTTAAAATAACTCTATCTGAATGTATATTTTTTAACGAATTATAATTAAAACGGGGAAAGTTTGAGATAACAGTAGAAACCACCGAAGTATACGCTACTTATACGCTGTCAAAAGGGGTAACGCTGCCAGCCTTCTGGGCACCCATCCATTTGCTTCTGATAGCACATTTTAGTTACTTTTATTTTGTCTGTATTAATGTTAAGGTTCGATATAATGTTATCATGGTTAATTGTATATTTAAGTTATATAATAATTTATAATATGCTTTTGTAACAAGACGTTTTCTTGTCAATAATGAACCGTTGGTAATGTTATAATGGATTCAAAATAAAACATTAATACTGCACAGTAGAAATGAATAGAACACTCTTATTTTTTTTATTTCTAGGCTTGGATTAGACTAAAGGTTAGCAAGTGACTACTTTAATAGCAAAGACATCCCGAAAAGCCAAAAAACTGCCTTGAATACAGTAGAACCGTTTTGAGAACATGAAATGGATATAGAGAAATATACTATCGTGGATTTGATAGAAGATGTATAAAAGAGGAATTCTTCTGCTAGATATCTCTAAAGGATTACGCCCCTTAATACTCGTTATATTTTAGCCAATTCAGATAAAAGCTTAACAAATAATAAACCTGATCATGCACTCTATCTATTGGTGAAAAGTTCGTTCAGCAGTTTCGCATTTATCAGAAATAGGTAGAAAGAATGCTCTATAAATCTTCTCTTCTATAATACAGAAAGCTTGTGCCAAGCAGTGGAACGTAATAGGATGCTAAATACCCTTACCTTTTAAATAAATAACAAGAAAAATTTATACCAGCTAAGTATTACAGCTAGAAACTTCTGCAGTTGCATATAATTGCAACGAAACAGTTGTTTTTAAAGTAGAAGTTATAATTGTCAGTCACATCAGAACTTTAGTTAATATCTGAGCAACGGAAGTTCCAAGAGAAACGGATTCCTCGCTGCATAAACTAGAAACACATGAAGTTTATTCTCTAAATATTCTCCAGAGACAAGTCTGGCGCTGCGAATGGGAGGTGGTTATCCCTTACTACATTAACACATATTTATTTCGGTAACACTCCTGAATATGTTTAATTTAAAAACAAATATCTATTCGCGTAAAGTTCTGAGCATCAAAATTGTTGGAAATTTAAAACACAACTGTTGAAAACACAGCAAATTGACAATAACCGACTTTTAATATTTATTGGGGTTTAATTCGAAAAATATTAATTCTAAGATAAAATTGCTTAGAACCAAAGTTGTAGGAAATTAAATTTTGAACCACTTTAGTTATTACCATTTTTCACGTTGAAATCACGTTATTTTCAAGTTGAAAATAAACGAGTTATTGAATAAACAAAAAGGGTGTGCATCCCGAAAAGCGAAAGTTAAGCTTTCCGTAACCCTTAACCCTCTCGACGATTCTCAAAGAAAAATATCTGTTGACAAAATTTGGGCTAAAGTTTAAAATTCAGTGAAAATCTGTTAATTGGTAGACACAAATAGACAGCCAATTATTTAAATTTGTAATAATAGAAGTAGCAGGTTGAAAATTTTGACATATATGTATACATACGCTTATAGAAGTCGGAATCAAATAGTTTCTCTGATGATGGTGTCCCGGATGAGGCCGACAGGGAGGCGACAAGTACTGTACAGTCTTACTTGAATAATTTAAATTGGAAAATATCGGTTTAATTCCAGAATCCGTGGTAGTGGTTTTGAGGCAATGCTATTATCATATGTCCCTGGGAGAAGTAACAAAACGTTTGTCTTTTTAGCACATTTGTTTAAGCGATAGTTGTATTTATTCGTCGCGTATATTTCCTTGGGAAAGCACAAAAAGACTAGAAGGAATTGGACACTCAGTCTATGTAAATAAAGATGATATACTCCTTAGAGAAAATATGAATTTATTCACTTAAAACTGGCTGAAGTAAAGTTGTATAACTATATCCTGTTTCTCATCGATGTTAAATTATTGATACTAATCCTTTCTTAATGAGAGACTACGTCGCAAAAGGAATACGTATGCTCAATCTCAAATTGGCTCTTCTTAGAAGGATACATTATATCATAAATTATATAAAATATATTACTGGACTTAAACTTCTTTACGCACGCTTCTTGTTACGGGGAGGAAGTTACCAGACATGGATGTTTCGGAAAGTTCCTGCACAGAATTGGTCGCGAGGAGTAGCGGCCTGCCATGAGTGTGGTGCTGCCATCGACTCGGCACAGGATACTTTGGCAGATTGTGCAGCCTGGGGACCTCAGCGTCACCACTTGGTTGCGCTGGACAGTGTTGTAGGCGCGATGCTCTCTAGTGAGAGATGCTGGGCAGGAGTGGCCCTCTTTTGTGAGATGACCATCTTGCTGAAGGAGGCCCACGAACGAGAGAGGGAGATTGCAATGAAAGCTCCCTCACACTGCCGAAGGGGCTACAAGGCAGCGTCTGTTAGCGTAAGCCCTTCCGACGTCGAGAATCCTCAGTCAGATTCATCCGGGACACCAGGGATGAATGCGAAAGTTGAACTACTGGTGCTTCATTCGTGGATGAAGAGGGTTCCGCTTGGTTTTAGTGGGTAATTCGAGGCCTTCTGGTGCGCCGAGTATAGCTAATTAAATATTGACATATATATAAACATGATATGTATATATGTGTTACTTCAGTTGTGTGGTCTACACTCTTTTTTATTATTTGTCTATTTGTATGCTAATCTCTGAAACTGTTGGACTGATTTTGACGAAATATCACAGACAAATAGCTGATTTTATAAGAAGTAACTTCAAACCACCAAAGAGAAGCAAAACCTTATATTGTATGTATATATTTCCTTTTACTATATGACTGAACTCCTCTAAAAGAACTGAATTTCACGAATTTTCTTTTATATATTTAAGCTGGATTCACGCAGGATTTAAACGGAAAATTGTGGGCGATACAAATGAGAACAGCTAGCGATATAATCAAAATTATCATTATAAATAGAATGGTAGCCATTATCAGTGAGGGAAGGGTGACCATGACCATTCAATCAGCATCAGGACGTAATGGTAAATCGTAAATTCGCGTCCGACAAACGTTCGCTCAGACGTTTATTGCTTATACGCGGATGTTATGACGGTAGGGTGATTGTAATTGGTGGCGACGCGTTATTTACAAAATTAATACGAATGTACATGAATGAGTATGTAAGGACATACATACTAGTAGTAAAGTAAGTAGCCCACTAACGTCCCACTGCTGGGCACAGGCCTCCTCGCTCACATGAGAGAGGGTTTTTAGAGCATAGACCCACCAGGCTGCTCCACTGCGGATTGGCAGGCATAGTACACAAGTGCACTCTCTATTCCTTCACTCTCATAGTCTGATGTGACGGGAATCCGACACGACCGGAGAGAGATCAGGCGCAGGACCGACGGCTTAACGTGCTCTCCGAGGCACGGGGGTGGATCACACCTCCAACTTCCCAACTTCGGGCAAATATTGAGAAAATCTTATTAGAAAACTCATTATCCATTTTTGAATTTGACCTTCCATTTTACTAAGGCATTAAAGATATACCATCTCTTGCTATCATCACAGCTCGAGGATACTTCTGATAATATCTGTGATACTAACGATCTATGGTGGGTGAAAGTGGCCTTTTTTTGCGAGACGGTACTCTCGCTGAAGGAAACCCACGCAAGAGAGAGGGAGAATGTAGTGGATGCTCCCCCTCACCGCCGAAGGAGGCAGAATGCATGGCGGCGCATGTTTGCGCATCTCTTCCCACCTCCGTGAATCCTCCGTCGGACTCATCCGGGACACCGGGGCAGAATGCGAAAGCTGAACACCTGATGCCTCACGAATAGATGAAGAAGGTTCTGCTGGGTTTTAATGGGTATTGCGAGACCTTCCATTGCCGAGTCGCACTCATCAGACTGGTCATCGGTCAGGGTCAGTGTGTAAACTGTGAGTAAACATTTCCCAGTGGTAAAAATTGGGGTTCTATAACCTTTGCATGCATAAGCAGTAGATAAAGACAATGTAGTCTCGCCAAAGAAGGTATTTACAGATGCAGATGGAAGCGCGTGTATCCAGAAATATGTCTCGAGGAGACGTCCAGACCTACAAATCATAAACCTAGTCCCTGAATTATTTACATTCTATTCTAATTTGACTTTACGAAGGAACTCTGGACATAGCTCTCCAAGTGGTCCACCGTATGGGTAGGAAACCTAAAACTATGTGAGAAAAAGACTTCATACGGGCAGGCAAATATACAATAAGGTAACCAACTAGAGTTCCATTTCAATGGTAAAAACTTGTAAGATAAGTAAGAGTCTATTAACGTCCTACTTATGGATACGGACGAGATCGCTTATAAGAGAGGGTTTTAGAGCATAGACCCACCACACTGCGGATTTTCATGCTACACGTAACCCAGAATTACAACCAGTTCTAATTTTATTCAGAATTACAAACAGTTACTTCTTCCTACAATATAACAAAAACTACTCTTAGTAGCTCTTGGTCAATATGCTTTACAATAAACGTACTTCTTCTTTTACCTTTTCGCCTAAATATGTGTATAATCATTGTTTTACTACTCTACAACTGTTAAACTATAAATAGTTAGGTGGCAACACTCAAAATGACTTAAAAAACATTGCGCAATATTACTAGTAAGTAGCAGCCCATTAACGTCCCATTGCTGGGCACAGGCCTCCTCACTCCGAGGAGCGAGGGTTTTTAGAGCATTGACCCCCCACGCTGCACCACTGCGGATTGGCAGGTATAGTACACAAGTGCACTCTCTATTCCTTCACTCTCATAGTCCGATGTGACGGGAAGGGTTGGACGGTTTAACGTGCTCTCCGAGGCACGGGGTGGATCACACCGCCAACTTCCCAACTTCGAGCAAATATTGAGAAAATCTTAAATAGAAAACTCAATATTGCTTTTTGAATTGGCCCGACCCGGGACTCGTACCCAGGACTTCATGTCTACATGTCGAACATGTTATCCACTAGACCAATGAGGCAGTTAAATAAATGCTATGCTATACGAGGTAACTTTAAGGAGCAGAGAGAGTGCTACCTTATGGCGCTATAGTTTTAACAGAAATAGTTCTAAATTGTTTTAATTCAAATAGTGAAGTAATTATTAATGTAGTGCTAGTTGGGTGTATTTAAATAGTGGAGAGATTAAAAGTTGTTAGTTAATGTCAGTTGGTATTTTTATGATGCAACAAACTGATTTCATTAAAGACTACCTAATTGTTTAAACGGAATCGTTTCATTATATAGCTCATTACTAGCGGCTTTTCTAAGTTTTTCATGAAAACGTATTTAGTGATAAAATATAGTCAATAATATTATTTGAAATCGAGTAGCAAATAAGGCATTGTAGCGTAAATTACGACTATTGGTAAAACGTAAAACGTGCAGTGGCACGAACGATGTCCATTAAACGTCAGAGGGATGACGACGCCGCGAGAGCGTTTCCGAAATATTACGAATGCGAGATGCGCGGCTCGTAAAAGGTTTATGACGCCAAGGGAACCTAGGTTTATTAATCTTCCCTATTATACTCTACAATACCCCTGTGTGTATTAAAAGTTACGATATCGGTTTTGTTGTAAACGGTTATTCTATATTGAATAACAGAATTTGGCCAAAAACTACAATTTCATCGAAATTTCTTAAGCTCTGGTTAAACTAAGAGATGGAACGAGCTATTTTTTCTCTTAATAGTATAGAAACATATTGGAACGTAAATAATTTGCTTCGTCGTCACTTCAATCTATGGACGTCCACTGCTGGAGATAGGTCTCACGTAATGACGTCCACAAGGCCCGATCTTGTGCCGCCTGGCTCCAGTGGCTACTAGCGACCCTGCCTACACCGCGCCGTCCGGTGCGGGGTCGCCACTCCAGCAGCCTATTGCCACGTCAGGTTCGCGATTCATAGGACTATGTCGGTCACTTTGGTTCTACTACGGACCTCTTCATTACTAATTCGATTATGTAGAGAAACTCCAAGCATAGCTCTGTCCATCGCACGCTGAATGACTCTGAGCTTCCGTATGAGGCCCATAGTCAACGACCACGTCTGGCAACACACACTGTTTGAAGACTTTGGTCTTCAGGCACTTAGGAATATCGGACGAAAACATCTGGCGTAGTTTCCCAAACGCTGCCCAACCGAGTTAGGCAGCGGTAAATAATTTGCCTATAGGGAAATAACTAGCCAAACCCGAAACGTTTCATCAATAAAGATGAAAAATACAATTTTCAAGATTCTAATACTTGATTTATACTTTGATTACGAAATAAATAACAAAACTCAGGGGGTAACGCATATATTCCAAGGGGTTTTCCATTAGAAGATTCATTTTGATATTTGATATTACAAAAACAAGTATTGGTTATGGAAAATTTTATGAAAGGGATATGGTGCTTCAACCGTAGCTGTGGCGGCGATTTGGCTTTATCATATTCCATCGTTAATTATATTCTACGTTACTCGTTTCTACTTTCAACATGATTTCTTGTAAAATACACGTGTTTTTTAAATACCAAATGGAATCTCTTATTGGAAAACCCTATAAAATGCACGCGTTAGATTGAATTGCGGTTCATATACAAGTTTTTAGTGTATTTAGATTCAAATATTGCTATGAAAACTTATCTTTTCGTTCCCATAACTGGATTTAAAACTCTTCCACGACATCAATGCGTTACGAAGTCACCATTGAAACTTGATAAGTTATTTTGTGAACGTTCGGTTCATCGAAGTCATTAATACATCAATCTCGCGATTCATTTAAGGTTAATTAGGAGGGACTTCGGTTCCCATCTCTCTCTCTGCATCGTTTTCCGAATGTTGTGACCTCTCATGATACTCTTGTCTTTCTAGTAATGCTACGCCATCTGTTTCTATGTGACATGGACTGCATCTGAGATTTATGTTTTTATGAGTGGTGCTGGTTTGATCAGTCCAGCGCATACTACTCCTCCCTCTTGATTTTTTCAATTTTCTCGGTGACAATAAGTTTTTGTAATTTACCACCGGGCTTAGGGGCTATGTGGCACTTAGATGTCTTGGTTGTCCCACGATATCACTTTATTCAGTACCGTTTAATTTATCTTATGCTCCGTCCATGGAATGAACACCATTTTTTCCGACACCTCATCTCAAAGGTGTCTATGGTTAAGAATCCCTGATTTCTGGTCTGTTGTGGAAGAAAAGCTTTCAAACATAGCTCTATCGATCAGTTGCTGGAAGATTTAAAGCTTTATTATTAGATCCACGCATTTTAAATGACTAGGTCACCACTGATAGCTCAAATTATTCAAAGACGTTATTTGATATAGCGAGCACAATGTTTTATTACCATGTAATCCCAAAAGCAAACCTTTTGTACTCAATGAACGTAATAATCCACTCGTAATTAAATACCGGATATGAAAGCCTGAAATCACCATCATAGATACCTAATGAGAGGACAAACAAACAAATAGTCCGGCAATTTCTGTTCCTCCCTTAATTAAGTGTAATTCAGAATGATCGTATTCAAATCGGGTCGCTAAATCAAAATGCCCGTATCTTGGAGTATGGGAAAGTGGACTCTGAATAGATGATTATTATTTGGGGTCATTTAGTTGGGACAAAGAGATGGACTGCGCACACCCCTTTATTGAGATCAAATGGCATGGAGTGGTGTTTCGAAATGTTCAAATAAAATTTTCAATATTTTGGTATTTATCGTATTTCACATTAATTGGTTTTCACTTGGCAAATTTCAACATTTCCAAATCGTGTCAAGGAGAAAGGTTAATCACTTAATGCATTATACTAGTAGTAGTTCAGGGGTTTTCCAAGTTTTTTACTTACATTCAGAGGCGTCTCTAGCTTGTATAGTGCTTGTTTACAATCATTACTTTAGCTGTAAGCACAAGTTCATTGAAAATGCTTCGGACATATAGACAAGTAGTGTCTTCTGTCACTTCTTTATTGATTAGACAAATAGATCCTTTGGGCTAATAAGAATTCTCTTCCAGAAGGTCGGAATTCTAATCGGAAGCTTTTAAGATTCTGATTAGACCAGTAGAATATCATGACTAGATAGAACCTAGTTATTAAATTATTAAGATATATTAAATGCATCTACGTTTAAATTAAGAAATGGGGCACTATTTTATTTATTGCTATTTAATTTACTTGTATTTAGAGGCCCCTAGCCTGTTTAGTGCTTGTTTACAATCATTACTTTAGCTGTAAGAATAGTTACATTGAAATTACCTTGGACATATAGACTAGTAGTATCTTGTGTCACTTCTTTCATTGATTGGACAAGTAGATTTCTGGGGCTAATAAGAATTCTCTTCCTGAAAGAATTCTGATTAGACCAGTAAATTATTAAGACATATTCTTCTACGTCTTTAAAAGCTTCTAATCTAATATATATATCATATTCCAGTATTTGTTGTAGAACTTCTTTGCAGCAGTTTGACCATTTTTTATGATATTTTGTTTATGGTATAATAATTGGTAGGCCTAAGAATAGGTCATAAACTATTCTTCGTCTTCCTACTCCGGCTCCCAATTATTTAATTGTGATACGAAGTTTTGCGGATCTTCTTGTAATATATAAACACATCATATAATTCCTTCTATTGAGTGGATTGAAACTCAGTGACAAAGGATGAAATAGTGTAATAAGAGAACGTAAAAGATGTAGTGACTAAAATTGAGAAAGGTATTCTTAGATGGTTTGGGCATGTAGAGAGAATGAATGAAAGGAGACTGACAAAAAAGGATTTACGAGTCAAGAGTGAATGCGAAAGTTGGAAGGGGAAGACCAAGGCGGACGTTCCTGGACCAAATCCAGGACATTTTAAATAAGGGCCGGGTCAAGAGTACTCTAAACCGACGAACTTGTATGAAAGGTTCAATGAGAATGAAAGAAGTAAAAGAGATATGGAAGAATCGTGGCAAGTGGAAGGACTTAGTCTCTGCCTTACCCCTATGGGAATGAAACGTGATGTATGTATGTAAAATAACTAGATAGCGTCTAGTTAGTTAGAATCTTAGACGTCGACTACGTATTTTCTCATATTAAATTTTGTTTCTTTTTTAATTTTATGTTAGCTAGTAAGTTCTGTATTTAGTCTACTTTCTTTTTGGCTGAATAAATTATTTATTCCCACAGCTAAAATAAAACATTAAGAAATGAAAAACTCCACGGTTTCTCCAGTTAAAAATTCCTAAAACTCATTCAAACAACCAATGGAGTGGACAGTTTTTTCCTATTTCGCAATTGATAGCCAGCGAAGAGCAATTAAGAGAGCGCGCGCCGCATATTTTAAACATTCCTTTTATTATGTAGATTAACGTATTGACTCGCCACGCCTTTTATAGTCGCACGAACAAACTGACCTATCTCAAAATATACACATTTCACATTTGTAACATTTGTAAATTGTTACATTAATCTCTTACTTTATAATTTAATGCTTAATTGTTTAAATTATCACATAAAAACGATTTGTGTATAATATTATATATACGTGGATTTGATTTAATAAATAAATATATTGAACTACTATACACATCTTTTTTTCGTTAAATCTAGAGTTATATTGAGTAGTAAAACTTAATGTCATTGTCATGTATTTTGTGATAACTTGTATGTTAATAAATAAGTAAAAATATAATAGTGTCACTTGGAACTGCGAAAATTTGATAACTCTTAGATTATTCGGCCGCATTTTATTGGATCCCATAATTTTCCCTCTTTTTTAACGTCGTTTTATTTGCGTCGTTTGCCCCGCGGGTCGAATGACCCTAAAGTGGTTATGAGAACTTAAATATTCATGAAAGACTACCAAATGTTGTGATTTTTGTTTCAATTATAGCATCATATAGCGCTAAACTTTGAAATAGTGGAAAAAGTCCGTCTTGAATTTATAGGCTCATATCTTAAACATTAAAAATTACCTCAAGGGTTTTCATTGTTATTCACATCGATTATATAATCAAAAACACAAATTATCACTAATAAACACTCAAAGTTTATAAGATATCACAAAACACACACACACTGCTAGTAATGACCACTCTATAACTGATATATTTTTGTTTTCTCTTTTGTCTGGTGCTATCTCTATATTTTTATGGCAGTTACCGAGAAGCGAAATAGATAATACACATTATGACTTAAAAAAGAGATGCTTTTATTTCTAAACTGTCCGAGTTGAGCCAGAACTACCGTATCGCGTCAACTGGCAGTTGATTGGGCAATTTATGGGATAAGAAGTACTTTACATCGTATGGTTTATACATAGCACTGTACCAGCACGTCTTCCAGGTAGGCTAGTCTTTTCTAGTTGCCGAAAATAGTCGCTGCCAAAGCCTCACACCAGCTCATAAGATTATTAGAAAATACAAACACCTAAGTGATGGTACAGTTGCAAATGAAAGCATGAAGTTGGAAAGAGTTAAGATACTTTTTATGATTTCTATTCAGCATCATACAGGAACGCAGATGTTTTGCTGTATATGTGTTTTCTAACGTAGAAAACCAGAATGTATAATTTCCCATTATAAAATGGAATACCAGGAAATGTGCTCAGTAGACACTCACTAAGAACGGAATATTCTTTTTTGTGAAGTGAAACTTCTTTATGCTCATGAAGGTCAAATTTTTACGGAAGAAACGCGTGATTATTGTCACGTAGATGCGCAGCGTTTTTTTGCTAATTCGTTTGAAGGTTAGGAAGTTTCAATATTTAAATGTGATATTTGAATCTGCCACTCCTCATTTTTCATGAAATATGAAATAAAAATATTGCGTAAATTCTCTTTTCTAAATTTTAAATGCAGAGATACAATTTAATTATTAATTTATAATATTGACAAAATACACGTGGCATTTTTATTTACAATTCATCATTTGAAATGTCAATGAATTATTTGTAGTAGTTTTAGACACTTTTAATATTTTAATGACAATTAAACTCCTTACATATTATATTTTTCCCTCCAAGTCTCAGAAACGTAAGTTTTAGATTTGTGTAAATATAAACAAGACTTAAAAATTATTTGATCACAATTATTTAGTATTTCTAGCGTTGTGCAGCTTTAGCTGTGAAGTGGCTGACCTCTTGATACTTTCTTTCCCTGCTTTATCATATTCATAATAACTCTTATGACTTTAGTAATAAGAACTATTAACAAATATATTGGATGTGCTAATTTATTTTAATTGTTTTTATTAACCATATTTAAACCGTCCAAATAAAGTTATCTAAATTTATAATGTCTCGTATTAGTTTTTAGGTATATGATGTAACTAGCTATAAGTATAATTATGTGTAATTTAAAAACCCTTAGCATAGTTTTAGTTGTAGTTCTAACATGTAATTATGTTGCTAGTTCATAAGTTATCAATAAATAAACATCACTGCTTGAATAACCTCTAAACTATTATCGCTTTTATTTTGTTTAATTAATAATGCTGTGCCTATCACTGCTGTTCATGTCATAGTTTACACCTATTTTATCATATTTTTCTTTATTTCTGTCTATGTAATGCACATCTACCAACGACTTTTCTAACACTAAAAAGGGTGGCTGGTAGATAAAGCTTTGTAGCTTTAAGTCCGCCGGTTGCACTCTGTGCAATAAAGTTTATAAATAAACATTATGATATATAATCGAAAATCAAAGTCTGTTTACTAGTTTATATCCATATTAAATAAAAAGTATAAAACATTTGCGTATTCTTTATTACAGTTCTTCGTATCCTTATATTTGGAGTCGGTGTCAGCCAGTTTCAAAAACTTTTTCACCATTAGAAAGCTGCATTTTCACTTAGCGACATTGGCTATACTACTTTAAAAAAAATAGGGATCCCTAAAAACGAATTAATGTAACCAAGGAGTGAAGTGAAGTAAAAGTGTCTACAATAATCAAACCATATTATTCATACGTCTGTATTAATCGTTCTCTTATTAAATTATATTTTATTAATGACATTTCAATATTTGTAAAATACTTTTTAAAATATTAAAATCAGACTTTCCATTCAAAAGATATAACGAATTTGAAAATCTCAGTCTAAAGAGAATAACGTATACCGAATCGAACTCAACAGAAGGGAGTTCAGACACAATAAATTATTACAAATAAATATCTATTCTAATATTATACACGAAACTTTTTATTACTAAAAAATTGTAATAATCAAGCTAAAACTTACTGAACCAATTTTAAAAATTCTTTTAATACCTGATTAATAAATATAATTTAAATACTTGATTAATGAAACTGATGGGAAAATATGGGACGTGCAAGCGGGATTTAGAAGAGGAATGGGATGTACGGATCAGGTCTTTTCTTTACGGTGCATAACTGAAAAATGTTTGGCTAAACACCAAAAAGTTTATTGCGCGTTCGTAGATTTAGAAAAGGCCTATGATCGAGTGGTGAGGAATGAGCTGTGGTCAACGTTATCTACGTATGGGGTGAGCGGTTGTCTGATCCAAGCATTGAAGTCTCTCTATGAGGGTTCTAGTGCCTGTGTCAGAATAAACGGAGCGTACACGGAGTGGTTTCCTGTCGAAAGAGGTGTTCGACAGGGATGTGTTGCGTCACCATGGCTGTTCAACCTTTTCATGGATAAATGTTTGACAGATTTAAAAGAATGTATGTATGGGTTAAGAATGAATGAATTACTCATCAAATGTTTACTCTACGCTGATGATCAAGTAATACTTGCGTCATCCGCTAACGAGCTTCAGGAGATGCTAAATATTATGAATGAAGCTTTGAAAGGGAAAGGAATGAAAGTGAATGTAAACAAAACGAAAGTTATGCTTTTTGAACGAGATGAATCTATGATGAATGGCAATATTTTGATAGATGGGGAACAAGTGGAAGAGGTGAAAGAATTTGTATACTTGGGATCTAAATTTACAAAAGATGGAACATGTGAAAGTGATATCGAAAGGAGAGTGAATGCAGGGAATATGGTAAATGGTGCTCTGCATGCTTTTATGAATAGCCAGATGGTGTCTCAAAGGGCTAGACTGGCAGTGCATGCTGGAGTGTTGGTGCCAACACTTATGTATGGTAGTGAAAGTTGGGTATGGCAGAAGAATCACAAAAGTAAAATAAATGCGGTAGAGATGAGAGCGTTGAGAAGCATGAGTGGATTAAAACTGAGTGACAGAGTGAGAAATAGTGTGATAAGAGAACGTTGTGGTATAAAAGAAGACGTAGTGACTAAAATTGAGAAAGGTATGCTTAGATGGTTTGGGCATGTAGAGAGAATGAATGAAAGGAGACTGACAAAAAGGATTTATGAGTCAAGAGTGAATGCGAAAGTTGGAAGGGGAAGACCGAGGCGAACGTTCCTGGACCAAATCCAGGACATTTTAAATAACGGCCAGGTCAAGAGTACTCTAAACCGACGAACTTGTATGAAAGATTTAATGAGATTGAAAGAAGCGAAGGAGATATGCAAGGATCGTGGCAAGTGGAAGGATGTTGTCTCTGCCTACCCCTATTGGAATGAGGCGTGATGCTATGTATGTATGTATGTAGAATATTTTAAATTGACTACGTATACGATGTTACGGATGTATTATTAAAAATGTATTAGTTAGATATATTTGACACTCTATAAACAGTGGCAAACTGGCAAGCCACCAACCACCTGGAGGGATCTCTCTTTGTTGGACACTAAGGAGGTAGACGGCGATTTTGGGCCTCTCGCCTTCTTCCCGGCCTTCTGCTGCGAACGGTTGAAATGGTCACGTCCGCCCCCCTCTGTTTCGTCATCTTCTTCCGCGTCATGACATCCCCGCAGAAGGAGAGCGTAGCACAACATGCTCTCTCGCTGCTCACCATCATTCAAATGGGCCGTGCCAACGGCGCAACCACACTCGTGGCACACCTCGGAAGACTCACACTTAGCCACTCCGCACAGGTATTTGCCAAAGCAACCGTGTCCCGACAGAACCTGCGCGAGGTGGAAGGTCACTGCACCATGTGCTCTGTAAAACCATTCTTCTATTACGAGCCGAATTGCCCATACGTTTCCTGGCCCGCTTTCGACTGAAAGGAAGTAATTAAAAACTAAGTGAAATACAACTTTGCTCACAAATAAGTAATGAAATATTTAAAATTTTGTTATTTCAAAAGGATTGTTCACGGTACATTGAATTTCTTTAGAAAAAATTGACCACGTGTCGTTCTAACCTTAAAGATATGCCATGAGTCACAACACCGGTATGCACCCTTTACTGTGTCTTACCGACCGTGAATGCACCTGGTTACCCTACATATTCCCTGCCGTTTGATTTATGACCTTATCGCACTCAAATTATAGATTAAATTTTAATAAAACCTTCATATTCATTGACAGGTGTGAAAAACGGAACTTGAATGGACGTTAGATAACTGCAAAACTTGGAAAGCGTGCGATAGTTTTTGTTTATGAAATTAACATATTCATCTAATTACAACACAAACTATTTTTATTTTTCTATAATCATATAAATATATATTTATGCTTCAAGCAGTTCAGATAAGTAGCCAGCTATCATATTGTTCATCAGCATAAAAAACTTTTATAAAAACAAAAAAATATTGCTCATCATTTATTATCATACCACATACATTATCATTTTAGGACACAGTTATTTAAATTTGATTAACAGATTGATCAAAGGATTTTTAATACAATATTTTAGTACGTGTTTTTGAAGTGAAACTTCTAGTAGGGAAGACAAAAATCGTTTTCATGCTAATACGTTTGGTTAGGTAATTTTAATATTTACAAATTACATGTGGCGTTTTAATTAACCACTTTCTCTTTTCTCTCAAGGTCTCGAAAATCTAAAGTTTTAGATTTATATAAATATAAACAAGACATAAAAATTGGTTTGCCCAAGAAGATTCACATGTATACTTTGTACGCACGCACTTTTAACTTTTTTTTTGTGAAAATATCGTTTTAAAATATGTGTTTTTTAATCAAGATCAATTTTTTTACTGTACCGTAATCAACACACAATCACCCCTCATTCCCATAGGGGTAGACAGAGACAACATCCTTCCACTTGCCACGATCCTTGCATATCTCCTTTGCTTCTTTCATTCTCATTAAACCTTTCATACAAGTTCGTCGGTTTAAAGTACACTTGACTTGGCCCTTATTTAAAATGTCCTGGATTTGGTCCAGGAACGTTCGCCTTGGTCTTCTTCCAACTTTCGCATTCACTCTTGACTCTTAAATTCTCTTTGTCAGTCTCTTTTCACTCATTCTCTCTACATGCCCAAACCATCTAAGTATACCTTTCTCAATTTTAGTCACTACGTCTTCTTTCCGTCATCGAAGGTGTCATTTATACTATCATCTGTCTTTGTTTTCCGGAGCGGTCTCCTAACACCTTGTTTAACATTTTTATCTATACATCCTAGTTGTAAGTCAAGTAAAATCGTCAAAGAAACGCTAAATTACTCGTGCGTTACTTCAATACCAGTATTGTTAGCATCTGGTGTGACCTTTAACCGCTTGACCGGTTCGCACCTTGTCCAATTAAAAATGGCACACGTTATGCGGGCAAAAACTCATAGAAGAAATTGCAGTGATGTCATAGTTTAATTATTAATAGCTACACCAACAAAACCAACAATTATTATTATACCAATTAACAAAATATGGTCTTAATTAATTTAGGTAACGACTAGTTTTTAGTGGGGAAAAGTGCTCAGTTTACAATCGAAATAAAAATCACAATATTTGCAGTGCAAAGAGCTTATTGCCCTTTCTCAGGCTCTAGACTATCTGTGTACCAAATTTCATATAAATCTTATTATTTCGCATTTGTAAAATTAGCGCAAATTTGCCGTGTGTCATTGCAAAGAGCTGATTGCCCTTTTTCAGGCTCTAGACTATCTGTGTATCAAATTTCATTTAAATCTTATTATATTGCATTTAAAAAATTAGCGCAAATTTGCAGTGTGTCATTGCAAAGAACTGATTGCCTTTTCTCGGGCTCTACACTATCTGCATACCAAATTTCTTGTAAATCTCATTATTTCGCATTTATAAAATGAGCGCAAATTTGTAGTGTGTCTTTGCAAAGATCTAATTGCCCTTTCTCAGGCTGTTGACTATTCGTGTACCAAATTTCATTAGAATCTTATTATTTTGTATTTATAAGCCTAAAAATAACTTTCAAGCTCCTAGCTCTAAAAATAACGATACTTGTTATCCTATTTTACGCATTCAAAAGTTGCTTTTGTCCTTTCTCAGGCTCTAGACTATCTCTGTATCAAATTTCATTCTAGTCCTTTCAGTAGTTTTGACATAAAACCGCGACAGGCAGACAGAGTTACTTTTGCATTTATTATATAAGTAAGGATTGTTATTTTACACCCTTAAGTGTAAAACTTTGAAAGTCATGTTGAATTTTATTAACTAATCGGCTTAAAAAATAAGTTGAAAGCTTATGTTTCTAAATATAACGATACTCCCACACCTTACAAAACATTTTTCGTATATTTCGAAAAAGTAGCCTATGTCCTTTCTAGACTTTCTAAATACCAAATTTCATTTCAATCAGTGCTGTAGTTTTTGCGTGAAAGCCCAACAGATGTTTGTAAAGTTGTTTTTTTGAAGAAAAGTAGCCAGTAGCCACTCTTTTACAAACTTAATTTGATGTGATAATGTTTTTATGTATTTCTTAAATCTAGGCGAAATATTTTATCTGACAAGTAATTTTAAATACTATTGAGTTAACTTAAGTGTTATCTATATAGATTTTGTGGAAATTTTAATTGTATAATTTAAAGGAAAGGTACGTTTAAATTTAAACCCACCCCATTCTCATCCGCTGAAATGCGAAACACAAAAAGGCACAATCAGCAATCCCGCCTAGATTAGTCGCCCCAATGCAATCCTAAATTAAATCCATCCCAGAAAATTGTGACAAACGCCATCCGTCATCCGACCCCTCATTTGCATGAGAAAAACTGTTGAAGAACAACTATTTATCAAATGGCAAGAGGACTTCCGGCGGCCATGACAGTAGGCGCGACGAATTTCCGCCAGCCATCTTTGCTAAGCTGAACGCGACACTTCCTGTTAAACTGAATTCTTGCCGTTTACTATTATCTAGAAGTGACTCAAAATTACTATCTGTACTGTAGAAGACTTTATCAAGTCGAGGTTAATAATACAAAATAAAACTACTTTTTTATCTAAACATCTAAACAAATATTTTAACACAAATGTCTATTTGTGTTTTTGTATGAATGTCTATTTTGTTTTGATAGTGTTATTATTAATTATTATGAGTGTTATTACTATTAGTTGTAAATAGATTAAGTACACCTTTCTCTGTTTTATTTGTATGTGTCCTTCTAAGCTCTTTTGGTTGCCTAGAAGAGATCGCTATTTCAGCGATAAGGCCGCCAATTGTACTCCATAATGTATACGATTTTTTTTTATGTATTGGGTGTGCAATAAAGAGGTTTTGTATTTTTATTGTTTTCGCACAAAAACTACTGGACCGATTTCAAAAATTTTTTCACCATTAGAGAGCTGCATTTTCGCTGAGCGACATAAGCTGTATTTCTCTCTAAAAAAACATAGGAATCCTTAAGAAAAATGCATAAATGTAACCCAAAGTGTGAAAAAATTAGCCACAAAAAATCTATCATCGCCTGCGCTGTGAAAACCAATGATAATAGAACAAAAAAAATGTTCTACAATATTATCGTCGTCGCGTCAAGCGATGGACGTCCACTGCTGGACATAGGTCTCACGTAATGACGTCCACAAGGCCCGATCTTGAACCGCCTGGTCCTTATATCATCGGTCCACCTTGTGGAGGGTCTCCCTACACTGCGCCGTCCGGTGCGGGGTCGCCACTCCAGCACCTTCGGACCCCAACGTCCATCGATCCGTCGGACTATGTGCCCAGCCCATTGCCACTTCAGGTTCGCGATCCGTAGGGCTATATCCGTGATTTTGGTTCCGCTACGGATCTCCTCATTTCTGATGTGATCACGTAGAGAAACTCCGAGCATAGCCCTCTCCATCGCACGCTGAGTGACTCTGAGCTTTCGTATGAGGCAAAACCACAATATTATAAAACGTATTAATATCTACAAAAAAGTCCACGAAACCATGCATTCAACCACTGTAACTACTTTGTATCATTTTAAAAGATAATACAAGTGCCTACAATAAACAAACCGTATTATTCATACCTCTGTATTAATCCTTATCATATTAAATGACCGTTTCAATACCTGTAAATAAAGTATTAAAATCGGACACTCCATTCAAAAGACATAACGATTTTAATAATCTTAATCTAAAGAGACTAACGTATCCCGAGTCCAATAGAAGTTCCGAGACAATAAAGTGTAACAAATAAATCTTTTCTCTAATGTTATAGAATAAAGAATTAAGATTATTAAGTTAACGTGTAAATCCTGTATTGTTTTTGGAACAGACTTATCCACTGATTTCTTGATTTAAGTTACTCCTTGCCATTTCTAGAAAAATGTAGCTCAATTGCTGTGATTCTGGTGATTGGGGAGCGATCTCCATTTGGATAATTTAGTGGTTCTCTCGCGATGAAATATACTCTTTCCACGGCCTCCTGATTGCGGCCTGATGTTGTTATCTTGATGTTTCCCATTTTGTTTCTACCTGTCTTTCTTAATCTGTCTGATTTTCTGTAATGATCGGTGAATTATGTTACAAATTTCATTTAAAATTCTCTTTATTTTTATATAGAAAGCTATATTTTTACGTATAAATCAGGAAACGAATATATGCATAACGTAAACTTTTCTAATATCACCTCCTTACTGTTTTTGACAATATAAACGTTTCTAATGTAATCTCCTTAGTTTCTTTGACGGTATAAGCTTTTCTAATGTAACCTTAGTGTTTTTGATAATATAAACATTTTGTCACCTCCTAACTGCTTTTGGCAATATAAACGTTTCTAATGTCACCTACTTACTGCTTTTGGCAATATAAACTTTTTTATGTTACCTTGCCTTCCTGAGGAATTACTACGCTTAGGTGTTTAATATTATTAAACTAAGATCACTCCAATATAGTTATAACAGTCGTATAAAAATCTATAATTTGGGAGGATTATAACTAGATAAATAAACAGACTCTCACTTTTCGCAAAATCCCCAAAGATATTGGCCAGATTGACTTGTAATTTGGTATAGTTACACCTGTCGTAACGTAAACGTTCCTCTAAGAACAGTTTTCTACATATTATCTAGGGATCGGGATATTTATAAGCGAAAAATAAAAATTTTAACAAAAAAAGGACACCGACTCCAAATATAAGAACACAAAGAACACTGTAAAAGAAAACGCAATTATTTCTTACTTTTTAGAGCAATATATTTGAAGGCGGTTCTTTTTTTGTTAAAACTTTTATTATTTTTTTGATTTTTAGTGAATCCGAAGTGAACTAACAAATTTGTCTCAATATGTGCACACCTAAAAACTTGTTGCAATGCAAACGTAAGCTCATTGCTATTTAAACCGCATCCTTACTGTAAGCCGTTGAGGAGTTCCATTGATCAGCATATTTAACTACGACAACCACTTGACCATACCGAAGTTACGGTAGGCAACTCGAATATCTGGATAGCTTATAGAGAGTTCTTCTGTATATCGTTCATTTGCTCCGTCACTTTGTCATGGTTTCCATCATCAGAACCTAACCGAGCATTCACAAAACAACCTTTGAAGTATATTCCAATAAAAAATCGAAATCGGTTGGCGTGATCCGACGGCCTCGCTGGCGCAGTGGCGCGAGTATTCACTTTGCTAGCGGAGGTCCCCGGGTTCGATCCCCGGTAGGACGAATTTAGGAAATTGTATTTTCTGATTTGTCTGAGTCTGGACTGGTGGGAGGCTTCGGCCGTGGCTAGTGTGGTAACTAGCAAAAACGTTACCGCCAAACAAAGAGATTTGTGTTCCGGTACGATGCTGTGTAGAAACCGTAAGGGGTATATCGCCTCTTAACAGATTAGCGCGCTTCCATCTTAGACTGTATCATCACTTACCATCAGGTGAGATCACAGTCAAGCGCTAA
>JACTOM010000907.1:1896638-1912814 GCA_015832385.1 Elymnias hypermnestra
TGGATCAGCTCTTAAAATCTTAGAATCATACCTCACAAACAGGAAGCAGTTAGTCAAAATGAAGAACTTCATAAGTATGCCAAATGATGTACTCTGTGGAATTCCACAGGGATCTATTTTAGGTCCACTGCTGTTCCTCATATATATTAATAACATAGGTCCAATGGGTCTTACGGGAGAAGTATCATTATATGCCGATGATACGTGTCTTTTTTACTTTGGAAATTCAATACATGAGATTATATCAGATGCTCAAAAAGATTTAGATACATTACATGAATGGTTTCAATTTAATTTGCTTACAATAAACGTCTCTAAAACTTCTTACATGCTCTTTAAAGCGAAAAATAAACAGGTCCCTCCTTTTCAACCTTTAACTATAAATAAGCACGTCCTAAAACAGTCTGATACTGAAAAATATCTTGGACTGCATATTGATTCTAAATTGACTTGGCGAAATCACATACAGTACATTCAGTCAAAACTAACGTCACTTACTGGAGCATTACGCAGATCAATTCGTTGTATACCACTAAAAGTCCGCCGTATCATTTACAATTCATTAGCCAAGCCATTGTTGGAATACTTGATAGAAATATGGGGAAGTGCGTGTAAAACTATTTTAAAAGATCTTCAAATATCGCAAAACAAACTCCTAAAAACCTTATTCCAAATTAATTATCGTTTTCCTACAAAAGAACTTTTTAAAAAAACTAATGTGCTATCCATCAACCAATTATATAAATTTAAAACATGTTTATTAGTTAGAAAAATTTTAAATAAAGCAGTGCATACACAAATTTCTTTTAAAACGAAATCGCATTTAAACTCTCGAAGCAAACATAAACTACAGTTACATAGATCTAGAACAAAATACTACGGACAAAAAACTATACAATTCGAGGGAGCATTATTGTATAATAGTTTACCAGAATATATACTTTGTGCAAAATCTTTTGAAACCTTTAAAAAATTGTTGCTAAAACATTGTATAACCCTATAAGTCTCTTTATTAAGTTTCCCACAGTCTTATGAATAGATAATATAGATTTAAGCTTTCATCACATGTATCACACACAGTATGTAGTATTACTTTTCTTATGTTTTTTTTTTTTAAATATTTGTTAATTTCTCATGAAGTGAATGTTTTTCTTTTGAGAATAAAGATCTTTAAACCTAAACCTAGTTATATTTGTCGTCTCGGTAAATACGCGTTGCTACTTATATATTTATAAACGTAATATTTATAATAGTGTCTCCTCTATCCTTGCAACCAGCATAACGTATCCATCATCCAATCCCTTTCAGTACAATCCTTCTGACTCAAAAATAAAAGTGAAAGTGCTTTATTGGTGTAGTCTTATTCACATTACCCAAATATCGCACATCGTGTCACTGGTGATCCTTCATCACCTCATCAGCGACCACCACGTCGTTTCACTAGTGACCAACATCGCTTTAACACCACAGGGGAAGGACTTGTTCATTTATAGATCAGTTTTAAGAAACGCCTTACAAATACAACAGAGCAATTATTGCAAACGGTAATTTTACCTGTTCTTATTTTATTATCCTATCATGTAAATTGTTAAAATGTTTTTTTTTAATTGCAGATAGTTTTTTTTCTTAAGTATATTGACTTTCTTTCATGCAATTATAACAATAAAAATTAATAACATCTCGATTTCAAATATATTAATGAGCGATATCTTTGAATTAGTTGAGGCGGAATATCAGAATATTTTTAATGCTGACGGATTATCGTTGTGATTTCAATTGATTAAAGTGATGATACAGTCTAAAATAGTAGCGTGTTAAGGTAATTTAATTTATACAGTGTTTGCTTTTAAATAGTAAAGAAGAACTTTCAAAGGCATAACCTTCAACAATGAAGAAAGCAACCCAGATGAAGAACTGGTCACCGTAAACTAGACTTTGTTATTTGATTGGTTAAGCGGCGAGGCTAGGCCGTCGCACAATGATGACTCACAGCATTCTTAACGCGAACTAACTGTAGTTTAGTTTCAACTTTTGGAAGTAGATTATTTTATCGCTTTATTTTGCTGTATTTGTTAACTTTTTTAGTTATTTATACTGTTTGTTTCCATAACAAAGATAAATAAATCATATATCTAAAAAGATATATGTGGTCGGGTATATTTAGGGGAAAATAGGTTTCTTTTAATTCATTTTAATCTGTAAATAATATTGTATCTATTAGTCTAGATAACATGTTTTTATGACGCAAAAAAAAAACCGGAAAAGAGCTTATTTGCTATAAATTCAGCATAAATTTGTATTTCTAAGTTATTTATAGCTTCTAGTGAAATTTAGTTTAGTATTTAATTATCTTCATTGATTACCTCATTCTTTAGGTCAACAAAATGTTAAGCCAGAGACTTATGACATCCATTTTAGAAAAGCTATGGTGTAAAGCTCGCATTTTGAGACATACAGCAAATATCTCTTACGTCGATATGTTTATAATCGTTTTTATCATCATAAGAAATGAAGTGATATTTTCAATTCTCTTACCAAGCCTTCGATAGCTCAGTTGGTAGAGCGGTGGACTGTAGTTGGTACAATCATGGTAATCCATAGGTCGCTGGTTCAAATCCGGCTCGAAGGAGATCTGGCTAAATTTTTTTTAACCAAAAATCTGTATTTATATTTTTTTATTACTAATAGATTAACGACTGTCTATGAGCACATTTGATGGTGAGTGACGATACAGTCTAAGAAGCGCATTAATCTGGAAAAAAGGGATGTACCTTCAATGGTTCATGAATACAAATCTTTTGGTTGAATGTACGTCTTTGTCAGGCTGGTAACCAGCCATGGCCGAAGCCATCCCACCAGTACCTACATTATTTAAAGCACCGGGCCTTTGCTAGAAAAGCTTGGTAGTTATAAATAAATTTGCGGAAAGCTTTTTGTATGGATGTTAATATCTCCTTATATCCAACAATTATAATCAAAACTAATATTATAAAGAGGAAGCATTTGTGTTTTTGTATGTAAATATGTATTATGTTTGTAACGTTTTCACACTAAAACTACTGGACCGATTTCAAAAATTTTTACACCATTAGAAAGCTGCATATTCATTGAGCGACATAGGCTATACTAGAAATGCATTAATGTAACCCAAGGTGTGCCACAATTAGTCATAAAAAGTATATCATAGCGTGTGCTGGGTAAAGTATTGATGATAAGGCTTTTGTTACCCAAAAGAAATGTATTCGGGCAATATTTGATATGGGGCCGCTCGAGTCATGCCGGGCTATTTTTAAAACAAATAAAATTTTGACACTAACAGGTATATACATACAAAGAACTACTAACAGGAACAAGTGTTTTTCGTTAAAAAACATCCAGAATTTTTTGAAGAGGCGCGTAAAACCACTATTATAGGCAAAAGAGATCCGAGTAGATTGTTGTTTCCGGTGTGTCGTCTAGGGCTTTATGAAAAAAATTGCTTCGTAATGGCAATAAAAATATTTAATGACGTTCCTCGTTATTTGAGAGAATTGCCACTGAAATATTTCAAACCAACAATTAAAAATTGGTTGGTGGACGAATGTTACTATAACATGAGTGAGTTTTTTGACAGGGGGTAGCGAAATATTCTGATTTTCTCGTTTATTTCTTTCAAATATTTGTTTTGTATTTTACGTTTAGTTTATTAATGTAAATCGAAAGTATTTTATTTTATGATCTTTTATAATTTTTTTTTTTTGTAATGGTTACTACAAGAGACATAGGCAGTATAGAATAATTTCGACATTTAGAAAATTTTAATTTTGCAACACCCTGACAGGGTTTCACTTGTAATTAATGTTACTTGTTGAATGCAATAAATAAATAAATAAATAAAATAGAACAAAAAATGTTCTACAATATTATAGAACGTATTAATATCTATAAAAAAATCTGCAATACCATATGTCCAACTACTGTAGTTATGCCACTATAACTGCTTTTTTATATTTTATAACTTAATAAAAGTGCCGACAATCATCAAACCATATTATTCATACCTCTGTTTTAATCCGTATCCTATTAAATTATATTTTATTAAAGACCGTTTCAATATCTGTAAAATACTTTATAAATGATTAAAAACGGGCATTCCATTCAAAAGATATAACGAATTCAAAAACTTCAGTCTAAAGAAAATTGCAGCGACATTTATAACTGAGCTTGTGAGTTAGTAGTTAGAGTTAGATATATATTCGTTGTAAAGTAAAATCTGTATATTGATTAGATTATGAAAGTACGTGTGTATCTAATAATCTGAAAGGAAGGAATTAAAAACTAAGTGAAATACAACTTTTATGTTTACGAAAATAAATATAGTCTGACGTGGGTAAACCGCGGGGCATTATTAGTACATATAACAAGCATATAGAGACTTATAAAAAACAGAAAACTTATAGATACAAATCTCCTAAATAGCGTTAAGGTTATGTAGGTATATCTGTACTAATATTAAAAAAGCTAATGAGCATGTTTACTAAAACCTACTTATTTCAGGAACTACTAGTCTGATGTAATTAATTCTTACAGTAATACATAGCCCATTTATCGAAAAAGGCTATATGCTATGTAAGTAATAGCAACAGGAGTAGTAAAGTAATGAAGATGTTTAAAAAGCTGGGTTTTTTTTTCTTTCTTTTTCAAAGATACCCTGCGTAAAAGGTTAAAGTTAGTTATGTGAATCATATATGATACAACAAACGGGGCGTACACGTTGTAGTTTCCAGTATTCATGGATAACTCTTTGATAGATTTTAAAGAAAGTATGTATGGGTTAAGAATGAATGAATTACTCATCAAATGTTTACTCTACGCTGATGATCAAGTAATACTTGCGTCATCCGTTAATGAGCTACAGGAGATGCTAAATATTACGAATGAAGCTTTGAAAGGGAAAGGAATGAAAGTAAATGTAAACAAAACGAAAGTTATGCTTTTAGAACGAGATAAATCGATGATAAATGGCAATATTTTTATAGATAGGGAGCAAGTGGAAGAGGTAAAAGAATTTGTATACTTGGGATCTAAATTTCCAAATGATGGAATATGTGAAAGTGATATTGAAAGGAGTGAGAAGGAAGCAGGGTATATGGTAAATGGTGCTCTGCACGCCTTTATGAAAAGCCAGATGGTGTCTCAAAGGGCCAGACTGGCTGGCACTTATGAATGGTAGTGAAAGTTGGATATGACAAAAGAATCACAAAAGTGAAATAAATGCGGTAGAGATAAGAGCGTTGAGTGACAATGTAAAAAATAGTGTGATAAGAGTACGTTGTGGTATAAAAAAAGATATAGTGACTAAAATTCAAACCAAAAGACCAAAAGCAAACGTTCCTGGACCAAATCCATTTTAAAAAAGGGCCAGGTCTAGAGTACTCTTAACTGACAAACTTGTATGAAAGGTTTAATGAGAATGAAAGAAGCGAAGGAGATATGCAAGGATCGTGGCAAGTGGAAGGACGTGGTCTCTGCTAACCGCTATGAGGATGAGCCGTGATGCTATGTATGTATATGACAGAACCGTTCCCCTTTAAAGTTAAAAATGTCCGCCACAGCATATATCTTTATAGGCGGTACTTAAATACGTTCTTTCATTCTAAAGATAAGAAAGCTATAAAAGTTGATTTTTGGAATATAAATTGAAACTTCCTACGAGATTATATTAATTCTAAGCATGCGAAGTTGCAGGCGCCAGGTAATAAATTACCCAACATTATAAGAGAGACAAGAAATTAAGTGAAAGCCCGCCATGATGTCAATTCAGAGTCTAGGAACCGTGAGAGTCGATTACAGGGAAATACGAAGATCCCATTATGTCGGAGTTCTCTAGAAATCTAATTTAAAAAGCAAAAGAATTACTTATAAATAAGATTTCCACAGATGCTTTTATACTTCACGTTAAAATTGACATCGTTGAAAGTTATAAACATTTACTTGGACTTAGATATTGCATAAGACGCTTATTCGAAGAAATAAGTCATAGTCTTCTTTCCTATGATTACTTACAGCTAATCTGATATTTTCTAACTTCACTAGCGTAATGTTTTCTTTATCATAAATACTTGCTTTCCTTGTAGTCATCTCAGGCTTTGACTTCCAGCATAATAATATCGTGTTTTTTATTGCAGAGTTAACCGATGGACAAGACGCCGTGGAAATAATTAAAATAAGTCAATTTTGCATTGTCCATATCGATATTATCTATTTTTTCTACTGGGGGATAGTAATATCAGTTTTTTTTACTGAGGGATAGTAGAATATAATAGCTACAATGATTTATTATCTATTGTTAAGTTTCCACAGACTTTTTAATACTAGCTATGATGTCTAATACTTATTGTTTTTATGTTATCAGCACCATTCACTGTAAACTAATATATGTTACTTCTTTTTATCTACTTCAAAAATTATCTATCTATCTCCGGCATGCAACGGAATATTACAGATGCCCTTCTTCAAATCATTTATATATATATAATAGGAAAAGCTGCAGATAACCTCTGCAGAGTGTTTCACCAGGTGGGCCTTAAAATGAACATGGATAAGACAAAAATCATCTCGAACATCCATGTTTCACCCCACCCGGGCACCGTTGAGAAGTCAGCACTCGAAGTTGTAGACGAGTACATCTACCTGGGACACACGATCCAATTAGGTAGGTTCAACTTCGAAAAAGAGATCAACCGCCAAATCCAACTCGGATGGGCAGCGTTCGGAAAACTACGGGACTTTTTTTCATCCATAATTCCTCAGTGCCTGAAGACTAAGGTCTTCGAACAGTGCGTGTTGCCACCGATTACATATGGTTCCGAGACATGGCCACTAACTATGGGCCTCGTAAGAAGACTCAGAGTCACTCAGCGGGCAATGGAGAGGGCTATGCTCGGGGTTTCCCTACGTGATCAAATCCGAAATGAGGAGATCCGTAGGAGAACTAAAGTCACCGACGTAGCCTACCGAATTGCAAAGCTGAAGTGGCAATGGGCAGGGCACGTAGTTCGCAGAACCGATGGACGTTGGGGCCCGAAGGTGCTACAGTGGCGGCCTCGCACCGGAAAACGCAGCGTCGGCAGACCTCCCACTAGGTGGACCGATGATATCAGGCGGGTCGCTGGCAGCCACTGGATACCAACGGCGCAAGATGGGGCCCATTGGAATTCATTAAGAGAGACCTTTGTCCAGCAGTGAACGTCCATTGGTTGAGACGACGACGACGATGACGAATAGGAAAAGAGCTGGAATAGATCCTTGTGGAATACCCATTACTAGACGTGATCCTTAAGATTATATATTATTAAAAACCTTTTGAAGGAAAACGAGACCTGGATTGAACTCGTTTGGTTCCTTTATACATAGTGCTAACTAATTCCTGCAATTTCGTCGGCAAATAAATTGAATTATAGTGAGTCAACCTTACAAGGTATAGACCTACCATTCGGACTTTTTAGAATATTTTAACATCAAAGTCATATATTCTGACAGAAATGCTCCTCTAAAAATATTCTGCCATACGTGACAGAAATGCTCTTCTAATAATACTCTGTTATATTTGACAGAATTGCAATGAATGGTATAATAAATTCTACTCCAAACGCAGGATCGTATCGGAATCTTTACGTAATAATTAAAAAGTCATACCCGCCAATGAACAAGACCAATTATGGGCAAATGAACTTAACCCTTTAGATGCTTTGTAGAACTTTTTAATTGCTGCTAAATCGAAAAGGGATTGCATAAAAAACATCACCCATTGTCGGTCGGTATGTCATTAATTTATGTGGGTGGATACAATTTCACGCCATCAAGACTTTTGTATTGTAACGTGATCCTTTTTAGAGTTATTAAGTATTGTTGTGAATTGATGACATTTCACTGGTCTTTATTAAGAAAGTCGGATCTATAAAAACAAAATACAATTTTTTTAAAATCATCTCGACCGATTCTTACCGTACTTTCATTAACAGATATAAGGAGTAACTTCTTTTATTTTGGAAGAAAACATTAAGTCTATGTAATATATGTATGTCTGTTTTTTCTCTTTTTTTATAATACCTTCTTTCTGATTTCTTTGGCTCTCTCACTTACCACAATTGTTGTCTGAAAGAGATCGCTATTTAGCGACAAGACCGCCCAATTGCACACTAAATATATTTAATGTTAAGTTATTGTATGTCACTGTGATCCTTTTTTGTGCTGTTCAATAAACTATGAATTCCCAGTAATAGTGATAGTTGACCCCAGGTAGATATACTTAGAGACCACCTCTAAGTATATCTACCTGGGGTCTAATATCGCTAATACTGGGAATTATGAAGAATAAATCAAAAGACGGTGTGCCATTACTAAATCAGCTGTTGGAAAGTTATCAAAGATTTTGAAAGATAAGAGCATAACGAAAAACACCAAGGTACTTCTCATGTCATGTCTTGCCTTTCCAACATTTTTATATGCAGCTGAGACATGGACCTTCAAACTGCCGGAACGGAGAAGAATCCATGCTCTGGAAATGTGGTGTTGGAGACGACTTCTAGAGATAAGTTGGACAGATTTCCGCGCTAACTACTCCATACTCGGAGAACTTAAGATTAAATAGAGACTGTCATCGCTTGTCCAACTGCGAATTCTTAAGTTCTTTGGCCACATTGCCAGAAAGGCAGCAACGATCGAACAACTGGTAGTTCAAGGCCAAGTAGAAGGGAGGTGGTCGCGTGGTCGATACCCAATGAGAAGGAAAGATGCAATAAAAGCCGCGACTCAGCTTACTATAGCAGAATGTTCTTGCAGTGCCGTTGAAGGATTATCGCGAAGCGTGCAGTACAGCGTAACTGATAACCACCACCACTCTACCAAGAATGAACGAATAAGAAAAAGTCAAAGAAAACGCGGAAACAAAATTGTAAAGCCATATCGCCGCAATAGATGCCACTGTACATTAAATGCCAGAATTAAATGTACACAGACAGATTTCAGGCGCAGGACCGACGCCTTAACGTGCTCTCCGAGGCACGGGGGTGGATAACACCGCCAACTTCCCAATTTCGGTCAAATATTGAGTAAATCTTAATAGAAAACTCAATATTGATTTTAGAATTGGCCCGACCCGGGACTCGAACCCAGGACCTCTTGTCTGTAGTCGAACATGCTAACTACTAGACCAATGATGCAGTTGAGGCAGTTGACGCCTGATCTCTCTTCGGTCGTGTCTGATTCCCGTCACACCGAACTATGAGAGTGAAGGAATAGCGAGTGCACTTGTGTACTATGCCTGCCAATCCGCAGTGGAGCAGCGTGTTGGATCTATGGTCTAAAAACCCTCTCTCATGCGAGAGAAGAGGCCTGTGCCCAACAGTGGGACGTTAATGGGCTGCTACTTACTTATTTACTTAGACAGATTTACGCGGATCACCTAGTTCTCTAATGAACTAAGAACGGCTAGAAAGATATTGATGAAAATTGTCCGGGCTCATAACAGTAGAAATTAACTGAACTCTTCCTAAACATATCGGAAGCTACGTAGGTGATATGAGCTCTGATAACAAATAACATAATTATTAAATGACACTTTAATTATGAAAAGCAATGATAATACATAATGCGAAGCTATTCGAACTCTATAATTATTGTAACCTTTCATAAAGAACGGCAGCCATCAGTCACGTGTTGGGGTAAAATTAATATGCATAGAAAGGGTCACCGTCGACCAGATTCGCCACGCATTTGGTATTAATATCTTGATCCATCAGCGGTGACGGGTTAAGATGAATCAGTGCCAATGCTGGTACACAGTGCTCTTCAAACTTTTACTGCAAAAAAAAAGTTAAAAGTGCTTTCGTGCAAAATACACATGTCAGAAGTGACATTTCTTTGGCAAACTAATTTTTAAGTCTTGTTTATAGTTACACAAATGTACAACTTAAGATTTCTGAGACTTAGAGGGAGGTAAAATGGAAGATATGTTAGGAATTTATTGTAATAAATAATAAATAATTTATTTAAATCTCAAATGACGAATTGTAAATTAAAATGCCATGTGTTTTTTGCCAATATTAAAATATTAATTAAATTTTGTTTTTGAATTTAAATATTATTGTTTTATATCTTATAAAAAATAGTATATTAAATGAAGATTCGTCGCTTCAACCGATGGACGTCCACTGCTGGACATAGGTCTCACGTAATGACGTCAACAAGGCCCGATCTTGCACCGCCTGGCTCTAGCAGCTACCCTAGGAATAGCGGGGCTGCCGGGGACTGGGGGCCGTTGCTGCCTTGTTTTGGTCATTTGTGGTTGTGCCGATAATCACCACGCTTGGCAGGCGGGTTGGTGATCGCAGTGCTGGTCTTCTCGCACCGATAACGCTGCTGCCCGTTATCGATCTGTGGTATTTAGGTCAGCTATATAGAATGGTTATAGCGCCATTTGTCGGTCGCCAGAGCCTCGTCGGTAGGAGCAGGGTGCACCGCGTGCAGGTGAGGTTGGCGTTTGGAGAAACGTACTGGGACGCGTTTCCCTCTTACACACCAATGAAGATTGGCAAATTAAAATAAACGAATTGGCACAAAAACGCTGCACATCTTCTTGACGTTTGATCCGTAAAAACTTTACCGTCATATGCCTTAAGAAGTTTCACTTCAAAAATGCTGACAGGTTAACGCTTAACTGTGATCTCACTTGATGATCAGTGGTAATAAAATTTAAGATGGAAACGCATTAATCTGGTATGAGGCAATTAAACTCTTATAGTTTTACAGCATCGTACTGGAACACATATCTCTTTGCTGGGCGATGCTTGTCCTTCTACCAGTCAACTCAAAAATTATTAGGCCTGTATAGCTCTCTTGATTCACCGATTGCAGGTTTTTCCACAAATATAATTTCCTAATCATAACGAAAAATATAATGTAAAAACCAAATCTTCTACTGGAGTGCATCAGAACTAGGAACGAAAGACAGTCGATGATAAACCGCTATGGTGTAAATTGTTTTGATGTTAGCCTACTGCAGAGCATTCTGAGTAGTCCAACGTCATAAATAGCTGTAGAATTCTGTAATATGGTTGTAGCGGGTTATCAGTGCTATATATTAAAGCTTCCCTCCTTTCCTATTCCATCTTGGAAGAGCTAAAAGTAATTCAAAGGCTTTCCGCGATTTGTCTAAAGCGCTTACTACAGTTCTTTGGACATATCGCGCGAAGGCCAAGAGATAACCTAGAGACTTATATTCACCGGAAAGATGGAAGGCAAAAGACCCTGAGGCCAAAGTCCGAAGCGATGGTCCGATTAGGTAGCGGAACAGCTGGATACCAAAGCCAGTCAGGCCATCCACATCGCTACCGATCGGCTAAAATGGCACAGCTTGCTTCGTTGGGAATATCACACAGCTCAGCAGTGAGCTATGATAAGAGGAGGACGTTGGAGCTGACGTGTCTTGTGGATATATAATATCCTCTAAATTAAAAATCAAATATTTTTATATAAACCAAACCTACGTATCTGTTTTTTGAACAAAGTTATAAGCAATTAAAATGGTAGCGGGATTTTTACACCAATCTGTACAAACATACAAACGCCTGTAATAAAAGTGTGTTAACAAAACTTTGAGAAGCGACCGCGACTGGTGATTTATATGGTCCTACAGACGAAGGGTTAAGTCGCCATTAATTAACGGGATTCGCGCATCACTCCGTCAAAAGAAGGGTTGATAACTGTAATTTGATACTATTCTGTTACTAGGAAAAAATATATTTTATATCAAATTGATAAAAGGCTTCTAAATTACAGAAAAAAAAACAACAAGAACCCCTTTCCATAAACTCTTCTTTAAGTCTTTTCGATGCAAAAATATCTCTTTTAATTAAAATATGCCTGTCAAACGTGGAAATACAAAGAAAAGTGTGCTAAAAATAAGGAAAATTCAGAAAATAAATAGAAATTTTAACAAAAAAAGAACCGCCTTCCAAACAAACTTAAAAATACATTAATATACTCTAAAAAGTAAGAAATAATTGCGTATTATTTTATAGTGTTCTTCGGATTCGTTATATTCGGAGTCGGTGTCGGCTCTTATATATTTCGCAAGAAATAAAAAGCCTTTTTATTTTTTATATTTTATTATATTAAAATTTATTTCACCCTTATAATTGTTTCTTTGACATTTTTGAAGTGAAACTTCTTTAAGCGCATAGGGTAAAATTTTGATGAGGTTGAAGCACATGATTAGGGCCACGACGATGTGCAGCGTTTATGTTTATTCGTTTGAAGGTTTTTTTAATGTTTATAAATAACATGTGACATTTTAATTCGCTACTCGTCATTTAATATACTATTTTTAATTTTTTTCGACGCTTTTAGTAATAAAAACAAGACTTAAAATTTAATTTCCCAAAGAAATTTCACTTCTGACATGTGTAGTTTGTACACACGCTCTTTTAATTTCAAGCTGATAGATTTGATCTTAGATCTGGACTAGGGAAGGTAAGGTAAGTAGCAGCCCATTAACGTTACAACTCTTGGGGACAGGGCTTTTAGAGCATAGACCCACCACGCTGCTCCAGTGCGGATTGGCAGGCATAGTACACAAGTGCACGCTCTATTCCTTCACTCTCATATGTGACGGCAGTCCGACACTCGCGGAGAGAGATCAGGCTCAGGACCGACGCCTTAACGTGCTCTCCGAGGCACGGGGATGGAGAACACCGCCAACTTCCCAACTTCGCGCAAATATTGAGAAAATCTTAATAGAAAACTCAATATTGATATTTGAATTAGCCCAACCCGGGACTCAAATCCAGGACCTCATGTCTCTAGTCGAACATGCAAACCACTAGACCAATAAGGCAGTCGCCTAAAGAAGTATCACTTGTTAATGATTAATTTAACCATTGGCCCCCTTAAAATTACTGTATAATTCTTCAATTACCTTCCAATCTGTGAAATGACAGCTATGCATCAATTTATGTAGACCTAGGCTGGACTAGGCTCGTCGTCGCTTCAACCGATGGACGTCCACTGCTGGACATAGGTCTCACGAAATGATGCCCACAAGGCCCGATCTTGTGCCGCCTGGCTCCAGCGGCTACCGGCGATCCTCCTTATATCGTCGGTCCACCTTGTGGGGGGTCTTCCTACACTGCGTCGTCCGGTGCGGGGTCGCCATTCCAGCACCTTCCGGCCCCAACGTCCATCGGTTCGTCGGACTATGTGCCCCGCCCATTGCCACTTCAGGTTCGCGATTCGTAGGGCTATGTCGGTGACTTTGGTTCTGCTACGGATCTCCTCATTTCTGATTTGATCGCGTAGAGAAACTCCGAGCATAGCCCTCTCCATCGCATGACTCTGAGCTTTCGAATGAGGCCCATAGTCAGCGACCACGTTTCGGAGCCGTAGATCATAGCCGTAGGACTAGGCTATGAGGAAATAATTAAGAATTAAATTACCAGCTTTGCATGATTCCATTTGAGACTATATCATTACTTACCCTCAGACAATCCAATTGACTTTCTCAATCTATATCCAATCACGTAAGATTATAAAGCCAAAAGAGTAGGTAAACCAAATTTTTCTACGCAATCCTAACAAATATCCACTAATTTGCATATTAATATTGAGCTCTTTACTAAATCTTAATCTTATGCTCATAAAATCTTAAAACTTTTACTAAAAGAAAGGTTATTGAAAAAAATGAGTACAAACGTCTAACTTCCTATTGCTTTTAAATTTAGACAGGCGCTCATTATTATTACAAAGTACACATGTCAGAAGTGAAACTTCTTCGGCAAACTAATTTTTAAGATTGTTTATATTTATACAAATACAAATGTAAAACTTTAGATTTAAGAGACTTAGAGGGAGGGAAAAAGGAAGATATGTTAGGAATTTAATTGTCATTAAAATGTTAAAAGTGGCCAAAATAATTTACTAAAATCTCAAATGACGAATTTTAAATAAAAATGCCACGTGTTTTTGTCAACATTAGATATTATTAATTAAATTTTGTTTTTGAATATCAAATTTCAAGTATTCTCAAGTAAAGAGAATTTGTGAAATATTCTTATTTTATATTTTATGAAAAATATTCAATGCCACAAGTTATTTGTAGATATAAAACTACCTAACGTTCAAACGAATTAGATATAAAACGCTGCACATCTTCGTGACACTAATCACGCGTTTCATCTATAAATATTTTACCCTCATCTGCCTAAAGATGTAAAAAAAAGTAAGTAGCAGACCATTAACGTCCCACGGTTGGGCATAGGCCTCCTCACTTCGAGAAGCGAGGGTTTTTAGACCCACCACGCTGCTCTACTGCAGATTGGCAGGCATAGTACACAAGTGCACTCTCTATTACTTCACTCTGATAGCCCGATCTGACGGAAATCCGACAAGACCGGAGAGCGATCAGGCGCAGGACCGACGGCTTAACATGCCCTCCGAGGCACGGAGGTGGATCACACCGCCAACTTCCCAACTTCGGGCAAATATTTAGAAAATCTTAATAGAAAACTCAATATTGATTTATGAATTGGCCCGACCCGGGACTCAAACCCAGGACCTCATGTCTCTAGTCGAACATGCAAACCACTAGACCAATGAGGCAGTCGCTTAATGAATTATCACTTGTTAATTATTAGTATAACCATTGTCCGCCATAAAATTATGGAATAATTATTCAATTACCTTCCAATCTGTGAAATGACAGCTATGAATCAATTTACGTAGCTGTCGTCTTAGCTTTATCATCAGGTGAGATTACAGTCAAGCGTTAATCTGTCTAAAATACAAAAGTTGCTAATATTAAGTGTAATAGTTAAAAGTAATTCTGATCTAGATAATAAAAGTAAGGTTTATTGAGCGAATTTATAAACATGCGGGTACATTATATTATAGTTGAGGGCTAATCAATCAAAATCACAACCAATTCCGCTAATTTGCATATTAATATTGAGCTCTTTACTGTGTAACGTAATACTCATGCCTTTTAAATGTTTACTAAAAGAGTGTTAATTAAAAAATCTTATAATAATTAGTATGTATTTATGAGTAATGCATTTATGTGGTAAAGAGATTGCGAGTGAATAAATTGCCTTTCTATAAATTCTTTTATACAAATAAATTGAATTCTCCTAAATCTAGTAAATCTGATTTGACTTCATTATGTCTTTATAAGGTTAGACTTAATGTAAGGATAAGAAACCAAAAATCATAATTACATTAATTTAGATTTTCAAACTTTTAGTATAAACCTCTAACTCCATATTGCTTTTAATTTTAAACAGGCGCTTACTATATTTATTTATCGAAAACTAATATCACACAAAAACTAGTGGACCAATTTCAAAATTTTATTCACCATTAGTAAGCTGCATTTTCTCTGAGTAACATAGGCTATATTTCTTTCTTTAAAAAAATAGGGATCCCTAATAAACATGTATTAATGTAAGCCAAGGTGTGAAAAAATTGGTCACAAAAAATACGTCATCGCGTGCGCTGCGGAAACTAATATTGATATAACAAAGAAATGTTCAACAATATTATAGAATGTAATAATATCTACAAAAAATCCATGATACTATATCCAACTATTGTAGTTATGAAACTATAACTACTTTTTTACATTTTAAAAGTTAATAAAAGTGCTTTAAAAGTTATGCTTTTTGAACGAGATGCATCTATGTTGAATGGCAATATTTTGATAGATGGGGAACAAGTGGAAAAGGTGAGAGAATTTGTATACATGGGATGTAAAGTTACAAAAGATGGAACATGTGAAAGTGATATGGAAAGGAGAGTAAATGCAGGGAATATGGTAAATGCTCTGCATGCCTTTATGAATAGCCAGATGGTGTCTCAAAGGTTCTCAACACTTATGTATGGTAGTGAAAGTTGGGTATGGCAGAAGAATCACAAAAGTAAAATAAATGCGGTAGAGATGAGAGCGTTGAGAAGCATGAGTGGATTAAAACTGAGTGACAGAAGCATGAGTGGATTAAAAAGAGAACGTTGTGGTATAAAAGAAGACGTAGTGACTAAAATTGAGAAAGGTATGCTTAGATGGTTTGGGCATGTAGAGAGAATGAATGAAAGGAGACTGACAAAAAGGATTTATGAGTCAAGAGTGAATGCGAAAGTTGGAAG
>JACTOM010000907.1:1913391-1935262 GCA_015832385.1 Elymnias hypermnestra
GAAAGGATATACTTCAAGGGTTGTTTTGTGATACTTTGGTTAGGTTTTGATAATGGAATCCATGACAAAGTGACGTAACTCTTCAATTCTTAGGAGCAAATGAACGATACTCAACAATCTTCTATAGGCTATCCAGATATTTGAGTTGCCTGCCGTAACTTCAGTATGGTCAAGTGCTAGTTGTAGTTAAATAGGAAGATCAATGGATCTCCTCAACGGCTTACAGTAAGGGTGCGGTTTATAGCAGAAAATGTGTCTGTAATCAAATAGCAATGACCTTACGTTTGTTGCTGCATTGCAACACGTTTTTAGGTGTAAACATATTGAGACAAATTTGTTAGTTTACTTCAGATTCACTAAAAATAAAAAAATTAATAGAAATTTTAACAATAAAACAACCGCCTTCAAAACAAACTTACAAATACGCGGGGAACATCTTCCTTGGCTGACACCGACTCCGAATATAATAATACGAAGAACACCAACATAAAATAATACGCAATTATTTCTTACTTTTTAGAGCATATTAATATATTTGTAAGTTTGTTTTTAAGGCGTTTCTTTTTTTGTCAAAATTTATGTTTATCATTTAAATAAGTTCATTAGTTTGGTGACAGACAGAGTTACTTTCTCATTTACATCGTAAAACACAAGTTGCTAAAATAGGTGACATATGTATAAATTTAATTATACAGTGGGATCATGGTAAAATAAAAACGTTTTATATATATTACGAACCTAAATAATAAATACTTGTATTTAATCTTGCCAATCAGAAATTTTCTTTAATGGTTTTTTGTTTTCTAGATGTTACAATGAGAAATATGCTTTTACCTAACAAAGCTTGACGATTACGAAATAAATTATATTTTTTTTCATAAAAATAGAGTCATTTATATTGTCCCTCCATTTTGGTACCTTTAGATATTTAAAAACAACAATTAAAAGTGCGTTCGTACAAAGTACACATGACAGAAGTGTAACTTCTTTGGCAAACTAATTTTTTAGTCTTATTTATCTATACAAATCTAAAACTTTAGATTTCCGATACCTAGAGGGAGTGAAAATGGAAGATATGTTAGAAATAGTCAATAAATTGAAATCTCAAATGACGAATTTTAAACAAAAATGCCATGTATTTTTTGTCAATATCACAAGTATATTGATAAATAATTAAATGACGGGTGGCAAATTAAAATGCCACATGTTATTTGTAGATATTAAAACTACCTAACCTTCAGACGAATTGGAATAAAAAACGCTGCACATCTTCGTAACGCTAATGAAACCATCGGTAAAAGTTTTACCTTCATTCAAGAAGTTTCATATCAAAAAGTCTTACAGCTTTTTGGCGATGATTAGTTACATATATCGAATTAGTTATAATTTAAACAAAACAATGCCGTGTAACAATTTTATAATATTTTTGCGCATATCCCTGATTTAAATTACCTATAACATATCGCAAATATCGTAACAGTCAGACGTAAACTACTGTTATAAATAAGGCAAGGAAATTTATCGAAAACCATTACTCCTCTTTACCTATCGCAGCGGGACGGTTATGGGCCAAAGTTGAGAAGCTAAGACATACATACACATCTATTTTACTACCACAACTGTTATATAGACCTTAACATATAAGAATAAGGTATACTTTACAACAAAATTTATATTTTTGACGGTATCAATACGTTTGTCTTTGTATAATGTACGTCGTTTATAACGTATTGTGTTTTGATTGTATACGTCACTACAGACTAGTTGTGCGCGATGGATGTCGCTTATATGAGAGTAGGAAATGGTTATGTCTTCAGATTTGAAGCCAAGTTTGAAAGCCTGGGTGTTATTGCTGCGTTATATCGCTTTATTGTCTTTATATCCGTATCCGAATGTGAAATCTATAGGTTATAAAGACAATAATGTTTTGAACTATCTATTAATGCGATTTTGTCCATTTGAAATTTGATATAAAAAAGTAAAAGAGGACCTCTTCACTCGTAATAGGTTTAAAGCGCCAAAATTAAAATAACCCAATAGGTATTTAGGTTAAGATCCATTAAGAAAATCACTGCGTTTCTCAAATAAAATAATGGCTAATGGCTTATCAATGAACACTTGCAGAATGAGGTCTTATCCTTCTCTGCAAATACAAATCTATAATGTTTATTAATATAATGTTATAAATGTGTTGAGTAAATACAATAATAAACTTGAAATGTCACACTGGATGACTCTGAAGCGAGTTATGCGATATTTAAAAGGCACTGAAGAGTATAGATTAAGTTACAAACAAAATACAGAAGAGACTATGACTCATGGCTTCTGCGATGCAGACTGGGCAAGTTCAGAGGATGACCGGCGTTCATGGTCTGGTTACACATTTTAATTCAAAACGCCAGCCTAATGTTGCTCTCTCCACAACTGAGGCAGAGTACATGTCTTTGTCTTTGAGTACATGTATGCAAGAATCTATGTGGCTGAAACAATTTCAAGAGAGTTTTTGGCCTATATTGAAGAATGATGCAATGATCATCTACAGTGATAATCAAAGCTCTATAACACTTTCAAGTTCTGATGGCATTCATTCTAGGACCAATTCTATCCATATTAGTCACTATTTTATACGAGATAAGGTTGATGGAGGGGCCATTGATGTGAAATACATACAGAGAGATATGATGAATACTGATGCACTAACCAAAGCTACATCATACTCAAAACATGTTTTTTGTGCCTCTAAGAGGGGATTAATTTGTGTTTAAGGGAGGATGTAGGAATATTAATCTACAAATCTATAATGTTTATTAATATAATTAGTTTATGGTAACCATAAACTTTGTTTTCCTTTTCTTGTGGCGCTTGTGTCTATGATTGTAACACTCTTGTCTATGGTATTTAGCAATAAACGTTGTTTGAACTATCTATTTGTTTCGTATTATAATTACTTTTCTGCAATGATAAACTCTATATACATACATAGCATCACGCCTCATTCTCATAGGGGTAGGCAGAGACCACGCCCTACCACTTACCATGATCCTTACATATATCCTTCGCTTCTTTCATTCTCATTAAGCCTTTCATACACGTTCTTCGGTTTAGAATACTTTTGACCTGGTCCTTATTGAAAATGTCCTGGATTTAGTCCAGGAACGACTGCCTTGGTCTTCCTCTTCCAACTTTCCTATTCACTCTTGACTCATAAATCCTTTTTGCCAGTCTCCTTTCATTAATTCTTAGTGCTCAAACCATCTAAGCATACCTTTCCCAATTATAGTCACTACGTCTTCTTTTATACCTCATCATTCTGCTTCCACGTTTATTTATGACAATCAGTCAAAAAACTATTTAGTTAACTATAGTAGATAGACTCGTAATGTTCTTTCGACAGCGTTAAAAATTGTAATCCTATTTCAGATGCGGAGGAACACGCCAGAGCATTATTAGACTCGGACAGTCAATCAACGCTTAAAAACAAGTCTTTAAAAATCCTTATCATTTTGTAAATGTCATAAAGAGTGGCAATAACATAGTTAAAAATATCACTGAAAGTTGTATAGGAACTATGAAATCATAAAATACTTCTTTTGGAGCAAATTTTTCATGCTTTGTACTTGATGAATTGAACGAACAGAGCATTATATCGAGATTAAAACTAGTTTTCTTTCAGTCTATCTATCTTGTAAGACTCTTACGTACTTTTTCAGGAATATAGTACAATATGAATATGTTTGAGAATCAGTTATTTGTCACGATTAGTAAAATGATAGTTTATAAGATTAAAAACATTCATTGGGCATATATATATGGATCAAAAACACGTAATGATTTTGTTCAGTCAAGGTCTTATACTTCCTTCTGTGAGAACGTCATCTCGAATCGTCATCATCGAAGGAACTATCAGAGAGGGAGGGTAACCCGCAGCAGACGCCAGCTCTGTTTGTAAGAGCAGACCAGGGGTCGGAAGACATGTTTTACGCGACTTGACTGGGTTACCTGATATCCTAAGATCCAGAAAATCTACATTTAACTTTTTGTGCTCTAGATCTGGATCTGGGTGTCGCTAGGTTTAAGTCGCTCTCCTATACTACAGCAAATATCAAACTCCTAGCTGAAGGTATAACTTTCAGCCAGGATGAGAAGTTAACGCATTTCCGTAAATGGAATAAAACAGTTAGAAATCCTGTATTTACATCATAATTGCAGGTATATGATAAAAAGGTATCTTAAACGAAGTAACTGACTTCCGTTAGTGCCAAATAAAAACCCTCAATCATGATAATTCCCCCTCAAAAAAGTTTTTATTAAAAACATTTCACAGTCAGTGATGGTATTGTGTGTTGCCAACAAAGCAATCCACAACCTTAGATTAACAACCATATTTATTTGAGCGATTCAATTTTTGATATCGGTCGAATTTTGGCAGATCCTATAGAAAATACACCCCTCGAAGTGCACGAAGCAAGTATCATTTTAGATCAAACACGTGATAACGACTATAAGAACACCCCTATTATTTGATACAATAAAAGTGAAGTGTCGACATATTCCGCATTCTACTGCGAAATTACTGGAAGGATGATTGACCAAACTGATCCGAAATACGAAAGTGACTCTGAACTTTAATATGATGATGATAAAGTAAAAATTAAAACAGACTTTCATGAGATTGATGAAAGATTTTGGGGTGACACCATGTAGGTACCGTGATATCGCTAGTAACGTAAAGGTCGGTAGGCAGCCAGATACGTACTAATGGTGATTGGGAAAAATATTGCACTCGTACCGGTCCAAATAACTCTTGGATGTCTTCATGAATATTGAAGATGTATCTGCGATATTCTATTTGATTGTGCTTTTAGTGCCACAATGCTGCATTAATGGCTGTCGTAAAATAGGACGCGTTGTGGTCCTTTATCTATATGAAGCTGACTGATGCTAGTGAAATAAACTGCGTAGAATTTTTATTCATCTTTGGGATAATGTATCTACTGACATTATAATATGATCTATAACAAATCTATCAGTACTTAATACAGATAGACCAATAATATATAATGGGCAAACTAAGGAAGATTGTTTATTGAGAAAGATATTAAATTTTATCAAATGCAATATAACATATAGTAAATTATGGTCCTTAAATTGGTACGTGTACAACATTTTAGGTAGCATGTTTACGACTAAATGTAGTCTTTGAGCACCTCCAAGATGCAGCCTATCTGTGTGCCAAATTACATCGGTTTAGTAGTTTAGTGAGACAACTAAACTAATAACTAGTTTAAAAATATAACTAAAAACTAATGTAATCTAACGATAATATTGGTAGACAATCTACCTCCAATTATTGTTAGTTAGATTCAGCGTATCTTCGTTGTTTTCTGCAAAGACTTAACTTTACAATAGAGACAGTAATCCTAAAAACGATTACTTTCATTTTGTTATTTCTTCTCTTTCCTCGAATGTCATTCTCTCTTGCGAAGCTTGGCAGTCAGCTCTGTTTAGATTTCCTTCTTCAGCAGGCAAGACCCGGGATTCCTATCCATTTTTCTTTTATATTATCTATTTATTCTGTGTTGTTGGGCAACTAAGACCAACAACTCTTCTTTGGGCATTATTTTCCATCTTTATACATACTTAGCATCAAGCCTCATTCTTATAGGGGTACGCAGAGACCACGTTCTTCGAATTACCACGATTCTTGCATATCTGCTTCGCTTCTTTCATTCTCAATAAATATTTTATACAAGTTCGTATGTTTAGAGTACTCTTATCCTGGCCCTCATTTAAAATGTCCTGGATTTGCTCCAAGAGTGTTCGCTTTGGTCTTCTCCTTCCAACTTTCCCATTCACTCTTGACTCATAAAGTCACTACATCTTCTTTTATACCACAACGTTCTTCCATCATTGTAATCTATAAAATTCATATCTTGCATAAGTAAGAACTTACTTCTTCTTCACTGTCTCTGAACGTTTCCGTTTCTGCTAGACACGTCGCAATTTCGTTATTTAGTGTAACAAAAAGACCTTAATATTTCAACACAACTCATCCATATATGACACAAAACATTAATCGTCGAAGATTACCCTTGGATTATTAATATTCAGTCAACTAGCCGAAAGGGGTGAATACATTGCAGCGGCGCGTCGCAGCCAGGAACGCGTGAACAATCCCGATAATTAATACGCGGAATTATTTCAAAGAAATAAGCAGAGGATTTATGAGGGCGCAAGCATACGTGTATTTAGTTGCGTTATATGATAGTGTTAATTAAGAATATTTCATCATGTATCAACCAGATATTGTCGTCTTCTTTGACGCCATTTAAAAGTAAAATAAAAGTACAACGTATTTTTACTAAGCATTGGGGATGTGATAATAAAAAATGATGTTGTAATATGAAATGTCAGAATGAAAACGTTTATGGTATAACATTACCCGTATATAGCTTGCTTTATTGAACATCACAAAAGAAAAGCTAATACAATGTCTTATTTTTTAATTGAAGCATTCATTCTATAGATAGATAGATAATATGCTTTATTGAATACCACAAAAGGAAAAATAATATAATCGCGTTTTTCTTAATTGAATCATTTATTATTCACAAAGAGTTAGCATAACATTATCCATAGACAGATACAATGACATATTTCAACTAAATCATTAGTTGCTTCGGCAAGTACTTGCACCAAGTCGTAACGCCCGCTTGTCATGAGTATGGTGCTCCTGTAGATACGGCACACCATACGCTGGCTGAGAGTTCAGCGTGCAGCGTTCAGCGGCACCCCAACGGCATATCTTGTTGTCGCTGGTTAGAGCACACACTGGAGAGCATATTTGGGATAATACTCGCCAGTGAAGTTGGGTGGAGGGCGGTTGCCATCTTTTGCGAGACCGTCATCTCGCTAAAGGAGGCAAATGAGAGGCTAAGGGAGCAAGAGGCTGAAACCCTCCCTCGCTATCGGAGGCAGCTTGGTGGCAGAAGTGGCACGTACGCGCCTCATGCTTCACCCTATTTAATGGTAGGTCCTCATAATTTGTGTCATCTGGGTCACTAGAGTGGAATGCAGCTAGGGAGCCTCTAATGATCTCACTTATGTATGAGGAGAGATTTGCTGGGTTTTAGTGGTTATTCTGTAATCTGTGAGTCTCACACTCCCGATTGGAAAAAAATCTTTCATCGGGGTGCGTAAAGGCAGGTTCCCCCGCGAAAAAAAAATAATTTATCAAATAACCATATCCGTCAAATTGTTTTATCCTTGCACGGTTGTTAAATTTGTACCCCCAAACGTTTTTGTTTCCCTTTTAAAGATAATCTAATTAGAAATATAATACGACCACTCCACTCTCACCGACATAAGCAGTCCAAATTGGTATATTTATCCGGACCCCATTTGAAATTTGAGGTATATTTTATATCACAAATCTGTCGAGGGCAAACAAATTAAATTAACAGAAGTGATATATAAATTCTATCTACTTATCGATAGCTACGTATAAAAAGTAATATAGTATCTTAGAGGTTTATTTGAAATCTTATTGCTTTTAAAAGAAGCTGCTTAGTGTATCAGAGCTATATAAATATAGTATAAAGTGTATCTTTGAAACAGTATCCTACAAAATAAGGATTTTTTGCTTCACTGCTTATACGTCTATACTACATATCGAAGGTTCATTATGTTTTTCAATGGTTATTTGTTATACATACATATATACAGGAATTCAAAGATTTTATTGTCCTTTCTCAGGCATTAGACTATCTGTATTCAGTAGTTTTGCCGTGAAAGACAATTAGACATAGTCACTTTCGCATTTATTATATTAGTGAGGATTGTTATTTTACACCATCGAAAGTAAAGCTTTAAAAAATAAGTTACAAGCTTCTAGCTTTAAAAATGACGATACTTCCTTCCCTTAAAGTAAAAAGTAGCCTATGTCCTTTCTCAGCTTCTGGACTATCTGTGTATCAAGTTTCATTTGAATTGGTTCAATAATTATGGCGTGAAAGTGCAACAGATTATTACAGCCTTGGCAGGCAAACGAGCTTGCGGGTCACCTGATGTTGAGTGATCACCGCAACCCATGGACACCTGTAGCACCATAGAACCGCCGATGCGTTGCCGGCCTATTAGATGGAGGTTTATCCGCCACTTAAAAGTATCTAGGTCATAGCCTTGAGGGAACACCGTTAGCGGGAAAAAGGATCGACGAAATCAAACTGCGCCTGAGGACCACTAGATTGTGTGGATGAAATTTATTTTTTCGTCGAGTTGTCCGGTCGTAGAAGCGAGACGGTGGCACCAAGTGAAATAACTCTTCAGAACATTCCCCGTGATAGATACGATAGAACACACATAGAGAACCAACGTTTCTAAGGTGTTCGAACGTTTCCAGCTTACTTATTAACCGGGAGTCGTCGATAATTCGAATTGTTCGTTTCTGTATTCAGTCAAATGGAAGGAGTTGGTATTGGGGTACTCCTGCCCGCAGATGAGAGCAGTACTCAAGGTGCGGTCGGATTTGGGCCTTATATAAAAGCATCCTATGCTGGAGCACAAAGCACTCCAAGTTTTTTTATTTGATAGAATTACTTCCACATTTATTATATTAGTAAGGATTGTTATTTAACACGCTTGAGGGTTTGCCGGTGTAGTCATTATGGCAGAGACTCTCGAAGATCTCAATACAATGCTCGATGACCTCAGCAGAGTTTCTCAACAGGTGGCCCTGAAAATGAACATGGATAAGACGAAAATTATGTCTAATACCCATGTACCGCCACACCCAGTCATCGTTGAGAATTCAGCTCTCGAAATTGTTAACGAGTACACATACCTAGAACATATAGTAGAGCTAGGTAGGTCTAATTTCGAGGAAGAAGTCAACCGCCGAATCCAACTCGGTTGGGCAGCGTTCGGGAAACTACGCCAGATATTTTCGTCCGATATCCCTCAGTGCCTGAAGACCAAAGTCTTCGAACATTGCGTGTTGCCAGTGATGACCTACGGTTCTGAAACGTGGACGCTGACTATGAGCCTCATGCGGAAGCTCAGGCTCATTCAGAGTGCGATGGAGAGGACTGTGCTCGGAGTTTCTCTACGCGATCGAATCAGAAATGGAGAGATCCGTAGTAGAACCAACGTCACCGACATAGCCCTACGAATCGCGAACCTGAAGTGGCAATGGGCGGGGCACATAGTCCAAAGGACCGATGGACGTTGGAGGCCGAAGGTGCTGGAGTGGCGACCCCGCACTTGACGGTGCAGTGTAGGGAGACCCCCACAAGGTGGACCGATGATACAAAGAGGGTGGCCGGTAGCCGTTGGAGCCCGGCGGCGCAAGTTCGGGCCTTGTGGAGGTCATTACGTGAGACCTATATCCAGCAGTGGATGTCCATCGGTGTAAGCGACGACGACGACGAGGGTAAAGTTTTACAAATTTTAAATGTCATAGTTATTTATATCGAATCAACAGCCTCAAGTTGCAAGCTAAAAATGACGATAATTTCTTCTCTTATAACCTTTTTTTCGCATGAAAAAGTATCCTATGTCCGTTCTCAGGTTCTGGACTATCTGTGTACCGAATTTCATTCAAATCGGTTCAGTAATTTTGTTGTGAAAGCGTAATAGAGTTATATACGCATTTATAATATTAGTAAGGATTGTAATTCAATACAATATTAAACAGTTCCAATACAAAATATCTAACTGTATGTCCAAATACGAAGCTGTCAAGGGGTGAATACATTAAAGATTCCAATTTGAAAATTGTCAGAGCCAATATCGCTTTCGACAATCCCACTGTAACGCAGTTACACCGTGATTATTTCCAATTAGTTATATGATAAACAATTTGACACACGCAATAGGGGATTCTTATTTAATTTGGAGACTTAAATTCATAATTTTTCTTCGCAATTTATTAAGTTTATTAATTACGAACGTTCAACCATTTTCACGATTATATTTGGAATGTGCGACGTTCTCGCTTTTTAAATAGAGGTTTTATCAAACTCAAACTCAAAATATCTTTAATCAAGAAGGCCCATTACAGCACTTTTGATTCGTCAAATATATTTTCTAACACATACTAATTCTAATATACGACTGATGATGGTACTAAAGAACGACTTCAAATCTAAAGTTAAATGGTTTTCTTCGCTCCCTGTTCCGAAAAGAGCCCACAACTAACACGGGTATTTTGTTTTTTTTTTACCATCATCATTACAATATATGATATTGTAAAGTTTATTATATCTAAATTCAAATTAGCGCAATTCGTTTACTCTCCGCATTTCTATCGTCTAAGTAATCTTGCAACTTATAATACGATTTTTTAATCAGCTTTCTTTTAACTAAGTCTGAATTTATTAATTGACATCTCTAGAACATCTTGTGGGAGTTTATTATAGAAACGTATACAGTTACCCTTTAATGAGTTGTTAATTTTATGCAGCCTACTAGAATTTATAACAAGTTTATTTCAATTTCTTAGTTGTATGAGGATATGTTTATGTATTATGTTTACTGCTCTGAATTTGGTTTTTAGCGGATATCTTGGACCCATATTGTCAATCGAGGACCTGCTATCATATTGAGCATATATTTTCAATAATCGAATGGCCAACAAACTGGAGTAATTTTCACAAAAACAAATTTGAAAATAATTCATAAATAAATAAAGATTTTAACAAAAACAGAACCGCCTTCATAACAAACTGTTACTAATATTAATATGTCCTAGAAAGTAAAAAAAACCAATTGCGTATTTTTTAGAGTTGTATGTATTCTTATATTCGGAGATAAGGTAGGTGTATCCCTTCACTTGGCAGTTCCGGCGCCGCTCACACCTACAGCTTGTATATGAAGTTACAACCTATGCCTATATGTGTAGGTACCTTGGCTAACGCCGACTCCGAATATAAGAATACGAAGAACACTATAAAAGTACACGCAATTATTGTTTATACTTTTTAGAGCATATTAATTTTTGTAACAGTTTGTTTTGAAGGCGGTTCTTTTTTTGTTAAATTTTTTATTTATATTATGATTTTTAGTGAATCTGAAGTGCACTAACAAATTTGTCTGAATATGGGTACAACGTGTTACTCAAATGAGACCGCAGCGTTTAAATAAAACAACTTTGCAAAGTGAAAATAACATTGACATCGCCACACCTGGGATTGAACCCTTATACGGTATAGGTCAGTCATTTTGCCACCCCGCTATCCCCCCTCCCCCCCCGACTCTGCTATCACCGCTTCACACGTAATATACCTTATAATATTGCAATGCAGCAACAAATGTAAGGTCATTGCCATTTGATTACAGACAGTTATATATTTTTTCAAAAATCGCACCCTTACTGTAGGCCGTTGAGGAGTTCCATTGATCTTCATATTTAACTACGACTAGCACTTGACCTTACCGAAGTTAAGATAGGTGACTCAAATATCCGGATAGCCTATAAAACATTCAGCCGAGTATCGTTTATTTGTTCCTAAGAATTGAAGAGTTGCGTCACTTTGTCGTGGATTCCATCATCAGAATCTTACCAATCTATCACAAAACAACCCTTGAAGTATATACTTTTAAATAAAAAAAGAATCATCAAAATCGGTTGGCGTGATTTTGAGTTATTCGTCCATTTGTCGCGCACATTTAAGCTTAATGCAAGCTTAATGCAAATTTAAGACTTATCCGGTTCTCTCACGGATGCCATCATCAGAACTGGATTTTATGACGAGAAGCACCTTTCATTAATAAAAAAATCATCAAGATCGGTCCACCTAGTCGGAAGATATGAGGTAACAAACATAAAAAAAATTCAGACGAATTGATAACCTCCTCCTTTTTTGAAGTCGGTTAAAAACTAGATTATTCTATATATTTAATGGAATATTTCAATCAAATTCAACACATCCAATTGAAATTGAATGTTTATTCTCTACAAATCGTTTCACATCGTGAAAAATACATAAAACCATAGAAATACAAATAAATCTTTTCGCAGTGTGAATAAGGTTGATATATAAACTTATAAAAGATTTTAACTTTATTTATTAGCAAGTTTTCCATCTTTAATAGGATATATAGTTATACCCCGTGTAGTTTATGACCTCGTGGAAATAAGGAGCCTTATAATTATGTATTATTACTAACTGTTATATTGAATAACATATTAATATAAAGCACTAACTTTATAAACTCACTTTTACCTAGCCCTTACTCGAGCGTTACATAATAGAGAATGACGCCTTAGTCTCATTCAGTACACATAAATTAAAGTACACAGTCAACCTAAACAAGTTTTCAAAATAAACGAGTATCTAAACTATCTTTATAATTAATCATACACCATCAAAAGGAACTTGTTATTTTGACTATTAACATCTGGACAGTATCTTAAAACGCATTATTTCGCACTATTGTAATTTTAATATACATATTTTATTGAAATTTCTACTTTAATAATAGAATGATAAGGTTGTTTTTTCTGTAAAGATTAATATTTAAAGTGATGACACTTTAATAAGGGCATACAATGCATTATTAATAGGTATCATTTATAAACTGTATTTTGAACTTTATATATGCTTAGATTAAATGATATTTTATTGTAGATGTTATTTAATCTTCAATAAGGACTAGGTTATTATTAAAGTAAGTAGCAGCCCTTTAACGTCCCACTGCTGGGCACAGGCCTCCTCACTCCGAGGAGCGAGGATTTTTAGAGCATAGACCCCACCACGCTGCTCCACTGCGGATTGGCAGGCATAGTACACAAGTGCACTCTCTATTCCTTCACTCTCATAGTCCGATGTGACGGGAATCCGACACGACCGGAGAGAGATCAGGCGCAGGACCGACGGCTTAACGTGCTCTCCGAGGCACGGGGGTGGATCACACCGCCAACTTCCCAACTTCGGGCAAATATTGAGAAAATCTTAATAGAAAACTCAATATTGAATTTTGAATTGGCCCGACCCGGGACATGCTAACCACTAGACCAATGAGGCAGTAGGTTATTATTAAATTGATATATATATATAGATAGGCTTAGTTAATCATTTACATAAAAGAACTACTGGCAAACCTGGACATGTGGCATCTTAAGTAACCTAAAGTTATTTCCCCTTTTGAAATTCCGTTGGGTGTACTGCATAAACGCTTTAACTTTTATAAAAATCATATATGAAAGAATTATTCCCCTTTAGATAACCTAAAAAAAATCTACAACAGAATGTACCTATCTATTAAGGTAAGCTCACTATAACCATTTATAAGCTAACCAAATTTGCTCTCTTTCTAACCCTTTCTTATGTGTCGCAGACGAAGTTGCACTAATCAGCTAGTATCGGATAAAGATACCCGATAATGTAATTGTAGATATTAGATAAGATTGCTTAATTAGGACCAATTAAGCGAGTGACATTAGACACTAATTAAGCAAGATATCTGCTGATTAACAATATTATAATGCTACTGTGGTTTCACGAGTTTGCCCTGTTGATGACAGTTCATTATCTTTGTATATAAATAGATATATTAATATCCACATAGATCATATTAACGCATACATTAAAAGAACACTGACACATTTAAAAAAAAGCTTAAATTATACACGAAAGCTGTTTGAAAATGAAACTGTGTAAATCAACCAATAACTTAATGACATTGTTATGGTGTCAATAAATCATTTTTGCCGATTTAAATTAGAGTTTTTTAAACAAGAATATGTATACTACATTACGTGCAAGGGTTTAGTATATAATTTCACTAGGTTTTGTGTTTATTGTTTGAAATATAATGATAAAACGAAATTTTGAAAAAAATTAAATCACCCGAATGCTTTCATTGAAAACTTTGCCTTATACCTTGGAGATATAAAAAAAGAATGTATGCTGTAATATACCTCTTTTATAGGTTAACATTAATGTCTAAGACAGTATATATCTATCTTTTAAGGATAACTTCCTATATGCATTTGTTTTAAAAAAAATATGGTCACATACAATACATAATTAATCCTTAGCAACTTATATAGTTAGTTACCTTAAAGAATGAATTCAAAGCATCTAATATAACTGTATGAAATATAAACAACATAACGGAACAACAATCACAACTCGTAATTATGAAAACCATTTAATATAAACAGTAATAATCATTTATGATACATTAAGGAAACTGTGAAATTTAAGGGGTCAAGTTTCAATAGCGGCCAAAAACCGAAAACATCACCCGAAGGACCGCTTTGCATAAATACAGACAGACATAAAATCTTACGACAATCCTAAACAATTTTAAAAGATCTACCGAACAAAAAACTATATCATTTCCAACCTTATTGCCTTAAAATAAAGGTTATACATATCTAAACTTATACGCAAATTTAACGTTGTTTTGCTATACTAAAATCATTACAGCATTGCACTGAATTGAACTTAACTTCATCCCTAATGAAATAACCTTGTACTATCGTATTTTATTATATCCATTGATGCATTAACTAATAATTAATAGTCTTACTTTCATATAAAAACAGCAGTGTATAGTGATATACCGATTTAAACGCACAGAGGGTTGCCACATTCAATTGCTTGGATGCTCCCGGTTTAAATTAAACGGGACAATGGTCAACGGTGACCATAACGGCTTTGATCCTAAGTTATGTGAAGATTAGCTCTATCTTAATATCTAGTACATTAACAAGGTTTAACTGTAGATACGTGTGATTGAGTTAATGAAACTGCTGGATGATGGGGGGAAATTTATTGTGCGGTCGAACCGGTTTGGATAAGTTTTAGCATATGAATTGCATTCACAGACTAGGAAAGTCTTAACAAAGTTGATAATAGTATAGCGTTTTCCAATAAGACTTTAGATTTTCATATTTAAAAAAATCATCATGGTCAGCACCATCTCCTTTTCATTAGATTTTCCATGACCATGTTTAATGATTTTTGTGGCCAGAATTAGAAGATGGACGATGTTTATTTTCAACGAGACTGCTCTATAAGCTACACAAGCAAAAAAACAATCGTAATATTACTAGTAAAGGTTTCTGAAGGTGTTTGTTCGAAGAGATGATTACAATTGGCCCACTAAACTTGAGAGACAAGATCATCAATACTCTACAATCGATTCCAGACCTTTAAAATGGAATTCGTGAAGATATCGAGGACTTTAATCCGGAAATGTGCGAATTGGTTATGGAAAATTTGACGAAAAGGATATGGGTGCTGCTGGTGTAGCCACTGTCTTTTTGGCTAGAGCGTTTCCCGTGGTTAATTGCATAGCTTTCTCTTTACAATGAAGTAAATATCCATTGATATCTCTTAAAATATAAATATACTAGTTTTCATATTCGTAACAACTTTTTCGTACAACTTAGTTAAAGCTTGACTTAATTAACAGATATATTAACATTATGCAGATTTATTGTAGAATTCTATTCATCAAGAATTCTATTATTATATAGTAGTCGTCGTCGTCGACGCTTCAAATATTTTAATTCAGTATTACTTTTATATTTGCATACCATGCTGGGGTGGATTGTTGTCCTTAATCCGACCTAAATTATATACACAATCTGCAATAAATGATTTCTCTTAAAACATACTCGATATTTTAAATATTAAAATGAAACTTATTATTGAAAAACTGTTATACAAGAGCTCCTGATTATCTGCGACAAAGGTTTAATAAAATATCCTACAAATAGACAAAAAATGTAAGTATAATTCCTTGTTAGCTAGATATGTAATGGTTATAGATATTAATAAATTTAGGCGGAAAATAATCTTAATTCTACGAATCAACAGAGGCGATGTCATCAACAACTTCGTCTTATATAATCTTCCCACCTTAGAAACTCTGCTTTGTCTTCTTTTATTATTTCTTGAATACCACTAAATGATAATTTTAAATGCAAGTTCAAATTCAGTTTATTTTGAAAAAATATGTATATAATAAGTCATATTCAATCTGATACAGATATGCAAATATTTATTAATATAGATTTTTAAAAAGATAAATTAATGTGTGGTCAGATTATTCATTTACAGGAAACTTATGTCAGAAAATACATATTAGATAAGACTATAAATAATGTAAAAATCAATTTGGACCATTTTGGAAATCTCCAACAGAGTAACAGCATTATTCGATCAACCAGAGCAACAAATGTTTTTTGAATGATAGTTTAAGATTCGCACCATCATATAATAGGAATTGTCTGAATAAAGGGTAGTTTTGCAGTAAGAATAATTGAGCCTTTTGCGAGGTCTAACATTAAAGGTTAGTTTGCTATACCGTGTTTTAAAACGAATATTTTAACTTAAAAAAAAACACCCATTTCAAAATTATGGAATAATATACTATTAGCAGTTTTAAACTTTTAATAGCGGTTACATTTGATTCTTTTTGCAGATTCCCCTGCCGCTTTTCTTCCACTTCTCGATTATTATTTGATCTATAAATTACCACTTTTGCTTTCTTATTGTAATTATGATGTTTTTCATTTTTATCCATTTCCTAATTGTTTTATTTGTCACTCTGTCAGATATTCTAATGTTAGACATGCTCCTTTTTATTGCCATCTGTTATGTTTCTTATTTGTATTTTGTTCTTTGGTGAGGGCCTAAATTTGGCAGCTCTATATTAGCACGAAGGTGTTGTATAATTTTGATTTGACAGACTTCTTAATTTCTTTGTTCATCATCATCATTTTCTTGCCCTTATCCCACTAGGTGGGGTCGACACAGCATGTTTCCTTTCGCCATTTCACTCTATCCGCTGCCATTTCTACATTCACACCCCTTACACACATTTTCTCATTGACACAGTTCATCCATACTTTTTTGGTCGCCCTCTCCCGGCCCTGCCGCTAACCATATTTGTTTGTTCATCATAACTTCTTTTATTTGCCAGTAACATCTCCAATTCTGTTATATTATTTCAGTAATCGCAATTTGCTAGCCTAGATAAGCGTATTCAGTATTCATTTAGTAAGTAGTAAATAGCGGCCCATTAACGTCCCACAGCTAGGCACACACCTCCTCGCTCTGAGGAGCGAGGGTTTTTAGATCATAGACCTACCTATCTGCTCCAGTGCGGATTGGCAGGCATATTACGCAAGTGCACTCTCTATTCCTTCACTCTCATAGTCCGATGTGACGGGAATCCGACACGACCGGAGAGAGATCAGGCGCAGGACCGACGGCTTAACGTGCTCTCCGAGGCACGGGGGTAAATCACACCGCCAACTTCCCAACTTCGGGCAAATATTGAGAAAATTTTAATAGAAAACTCAATATTGATATTTGAATTGGCCCGATCCGGGACTCGAACCTAGAACCTCAGGTCAGGACCAATGAGGCAGTCAGTATTCATTTACCTATTCAATATAGACGAAGATAGATGTTCGTAAAAAAGGTATCAGGCTTTCCTAATTATACAATTTCTAATCCAAAACAGAGATTATAACCCCCCCTTTCCTAACAAATAGAGATGTGCTGATAACTTATAATCCCGTGCTCTGACAAATGGTGTTAATAAGAAACCTGTCGCGGTGGGATTAGGCAGTGTTAATTGCAGTTTACCGTACTTTATACTAATGGTGGGCCTAAAACATCGATAAATTTTATTTAAATGAAAAAAAGAAAGAAATCTTTATTCGGAACTACTAATGAATAGAATACTTTCTTAGGCATGTATTTTGTGGACATTAAACGTGATTGAGCCGTAACTCATGGTTAAGTAACGCTCATTCGAATAAAGTCAGCTTTTGTCTCTTATAATATCATTCCTAAAACGTTAAATTTAATGAACAAACTAATATAGATTGAAATGAATGTAGACGTCTGTATAAATTTCTAATTACGGCACTTTATGTTGCCATTATTTTTTTTTCATTAAAATAGATATAGTGAGTTATTCTTCAAAGGTATATGATATCCCAGACTTTTTTTCTAGATTTATAATAAAGGAATTATTTTGTCGTCCATTGTTTTGTTATATCTCTAAAGGATTACGCAGCGTTGCCAATTAAAGCTCACAAGTGCCTTGGTTTTTCCGACTTCATCAACTGTCGTCATGTTTTCAATAAATTTTTACACAATCTTATCAAATGTTATGTTAGATATATCAGGACGAAACGCACGGCCCGCCAAGCGCAAAATTTTAAATCACTTATATCTTCTAAGATATGTATTTTAATGAAATACTGTTAAGGGCTGTTTTGATCCGAATGAAAGAATAAAACTTTACAATGTATTTCATTGCTTAGAAATAATATTACATTGTATAAAATAGCTTGGTAAATAAAAACATATTTTTTGTAATATGTAAAAGATAAAAATGGTTACAATGGGTTATCTTTTAGAGATAAATATATACTACTTCGGATTTATTATCGATTTTTCTACGATATACAATTCCGTAGTACATTAATATGATCTATCTCGTAAGGTTTAGTCAGCGTTTGCAATTTAAGCGCACAAAATATGTTTATTATGACATCACATTACAAATCTTTGAATTTTTCTGTACTATGATATGTATATTTATACATATAAGTCTTCGTATAGAGTCATTTTATCTATTGATGAAAACTGCATTAAAATCAGATGAATAAATGATATCATTTTTACTGTGTCAAGAATATCTTCTCTTGTATATATTACAATATTTTAAGTTGCTTTTATCAATAACAAATCTAATAGTTAAAAGTGTAGCCGCATCACTATTTGATAATTTAAAATCGGCATCACAAGGCAGTGTCGTAAGCGGATTACTTTGTAAATTAAAATGGCGTCGCGTAATTAAAATATGTCATAATATTTAAGGGACCGCGAAACGAAATAGAAAATTGTCAGCGATGACTGCGTACTTTATTGCTTTAATAAAAGGGAATGATTTTGTTAATATTAACAACTTTTCCGTTGTGTTACTTGCTATATACCCTAACCCGTGGGAGTATGAAAAAAAACACGAAATCTATTAATAATTATGAAGTTTATCACGAAAAAACAGATAGACGCGACAAAGGACTTCATATTGTAATATATAAGAAAAGTTGTTTCTCACAGTGTCAGCCGGGTAGTTCCCTATCCCGTGGGAATATGAGAAAATCCCAAAAACCACAAAATCTATTAATAATTATGAAGTTTATCACGAAAAAACAGATAGATGCGACAGAGGACTTCATAATGTAATATATAAGAAAAATTGTTTCTCACAGTCTCAACCAGCTAGTTCCCTATCCCGTGGGAATATGAGAAAATCCCAAAAACCACGAAATCTATTAATAATTATGAAGTTTATCCCTAAAAAAACAGATAGACGCGACAGAGGACTTCATGTTGTAATATATAAGTAAAGTTGTTTCCCACAGTGTCACCCGGGTAGTTCCCTATCACGTGGAAATATGAGAAATTCGGAAAACCATTTGACAATCTATTCAGTAGTTTTGAATTTATCACGATAAAACAAACAGATGCGACAGAGGACGTTACTTTGTAATATATGACGAAAGTTATTCCCCACGGTGCCAATTGCGTAGTTTGCTATCCCGTGGGAATATGGGGAGATTTGAAAACCACATGCAAATCTTTTCAGTAGATTTTGTGTTTATTACGAGCAGGCAGAAAGATGCAGATGCAGTGCGAATATGGGAAATAATCGCATAAGTTAGAGTCCACGCTGTATAAAGAGGCACTTTGTTAAATTTCAAGTAAATTGTGAACAGGTTAGAAGACTTCCTGAATAGAGAGTGAGTGAGTGAGTGACTAAATGCATAAGTGAAATAAGAAAGAATAGTTTATTCTACATTGCACAATCATCACCAACATAGAAAAACAATTACAATTATCTGTAAACAAACTTAAACTATTATTAATAAAAAAATAAACAGAGAAAGCAAAAGAGTGCGAGAAATGAGTAAGAGAAAGAGGAAGTGAGTGAGTGAGCTTGCGATAGGACGATTAGTAGACCAAACTGTCTACTATAATGGCGTATTCAAGTTCATTGATTACATTTCTTTTTATTTATCAGTAGTTGGTGTTAAAATAAAACAGCTTTTATTTTTAATTCAAACAACAATTTATTTATTTCTTTACTCAACTACAATTTCATAATAATATCTTTTACAATTGAAGTTTAAAATGCTAAACATCGAAGTGAAAAAAGTAGGAAATATTACATAGTCCTAAAGCCCTTTACAGATTTTATTGTAGTCTCACTTAATGGTATCGAATAATTCAGTTTTAGGTAAAGTGCCAACTGTAATAGAGGTAATTTACCTCTTATGATTTCTAACAGGATCGTGCCAGATCGTAATTTTTTGTTCAGTGCCACATCTTTGCTGTTAATGAGGTAACTAGCAAAGGCCGAAACCGAACCCTCTCCAAATGTAGATAATAACAGATACAACTATCTAAATTTGTAGTGCCTACTCGAATTACTGCGACAGGATCAATTAAGGAAATTGTATTTTACAATTTCTCTAATTCTGGATTGGTTTTATCCGGGACTAGTCCAAAATTGCCGTAAGTAAATCCTTCATTACTTATATGTTTGTATCCTTGGAGCTCTGCTTTTCAAACTCTCTCTCCTATTAGAGATCTGTACCCAGCAGCAGGTTGAATTACTGTTTTTTAATTCCTACTATTGGTTTGCACTCTCCCTAAATTTATCTTTTTCAATTTTTCAAGCGTTAATAAAATAATTAGGTTCAAATACACTTTCTCAAACATATGTCTGATGAAATTTGATGGTAAAACAGCTATTTGAAACATCTTTTCACCACGGACTTAAAAGCGTCACGTATGTAAAGCTTTAGCCAGAGAAATGAGCCTTAGAAGTTCTTTATAGATGGTGTAGAAAATGACTTTTATGTATTACATGTATTAACCATATACGTGACTGAATTGAACGACAACAATCGTGTAAGTGGTGCAAAGGCTTAAAAGACCCCAGATCAAGGAGACATCAAGTCTGAATAAACGCCATACGGTGAACTTGAAGGGACGCATCTCCAGGAATTTGATACAATTGCAGACTTTGTCTCTCAACGCTTCATCTAGAAAGATTAACAAAGAACATGTTACTGCTTTGGAAGAATAGAAATCAATTCAAAAATGTAATTCTATGACAGTGACTTGGAGATTAAACAATTGTTTAAAAGTTTCTAATGTGATTGTTATAATCTTTTACACCACGTGATTTAAATAAATATCTCTGGAGCTATAAAAAAATATTTCATGCGAGTTTCTCACATCGATTACGATAGTCGCAGTAGATAAACATAATAATTAAGTTTCCTTTGCAATTAGGGATGAAAAGAAAACTAAGTAATGTTAACTCACTTTCACAGATAAGAAGTTTTCTTTTTAAATATATTTTTATCTTTTCGACTTCGATAGTAATCATTTCAACTAGTACGGCGGGTATAAGCGGCAAGAAAATGCTCAAAATTATATCAGCGGTGTACACATCGTTATACTGCAAGAAAATATATAATAAGTAATTTTGTATTTAACATACAGTATTCAACAACAATGAATTAAAAAAAACGACAATTTAAAGGATAGTTCTTGAAATAAAATATACACACCAGCATATTAAGCGGAATATAAAAAAATTACAGTTTTATCAAGATATTATCAAATATGGAAATGAGGAATGAGCTGTGGTCAACGTTATCTACCCATGGGGTGAGCGGTTGTCTGATCCAAGCATTGAAGTCTCTCTATGAGGGTTCTAGTGCTTCTGTCAGAATAAGCGGAGGGTACACGGAGTGGTTTCCTGTCGAAAGAGGTGTTCGACAGGGATGTGTTGCGTCACCATGGCTGTTCAACCT
>JACTOM010000907.1:1935901-1965811 GCA_015832385.1 Elymnias hypermnestra
ATATTAGAATCAGAGTGGGAAAAAAAAATATAATTTGACGATTCAAAAGTGCTGTAATATGCCTACTTGAATAAAGATATTTTTGATTGATTGATTGAATGAAAGAAGCGAAGGAGATATGCAAGGATCGTGGCAAGTGGAAGGATGTTGTCTCTGCCTACAATATCAAATATTTTTTTTTATGTTATACTAAATAGGCCGATGTGTATATTTTATTTAGGTTACTCACGTCGCTTATAGCTGCTAACCGCAGGTTTCCTCACTTAATGGACAGAGTAGTTTATTTTAGAGCATAAACAATGACAGAGTGCGGTTAACAGGATATATATATTGTTGCAACTGTTTTGGTCGAAGTCAACACTACAGACATTTCGGTAAGTATTCATGGGCGATCTTTAACCTTAACAACGTAGGTCAGTGCACATACATGTTTAAGAGTTCAAACTATAAGTAGTAATCTATCAATTCACTTGCCATCTCCTTCGCTTCTTTCATTCTCATTAGAGCTTTCATACAAGTTCGTCGGTTTAGAGTACTCTTATTTAAAGCGTCCTGGATTTGGTCCAGGAACGTTCGCCTTGGTCTTACTCTTCCAACTTTCCCATTCACTCTTGACTCATAAATCCTTTTTGTCAGTCTCCTTTCTTTCATTCTCTCTACGTGCCCAAAGCGTCTAAGCAACCTTTTTAAATTTTTGTCACTACATCTTTTATACCACAACATTCTCTTATCACACTATTTCTCAAACTTTCTTACTTTATCACTCTGCTTCAATCCATTCTTACTTCTCAATGCTCTCATTTCTACTTTCTACTTTATTTTACTTTTATGCTTCTTCTGCCATACCCAACTTTCACTACCATACATAATTGTTGACACCAGTCGGGCTCTTTGAGACACCATCTGGCTAAATATAAAGGCATGGAGAGCACCGTTTACCATATTATCTGCATTTACTCTCCTCTCAATATCACTTGCACATGTTTCATCTTTTGTAAATTTAGATCTCAAGTATACAAATTCTCTTACCTCTTTCATTTGTTCTCTTTCGATCAAAATATTCCCATTTATCTTAGATTATCTCTTTCTGCATAACTTTCGTTTTGTTTGCATTCACTTTCATTCCTTTCCTTTTCAAAGCTTCATTCATAATATTTACCATCTCCTGTAGCTCATTAGCAGATGATGCAAGTATTAATTGGACATCAGCTTAGAGTAAACATTTGATGAGATGTTCATTTATTCTTACACCATACATACTTTCTTTTAAGTCTGTCAAACAGTTTTCCATGAATAGGTTGAACAGCCATGGTGCAACACAGCCCTGTCGAACACCTCTATCGACAGGAAACCACTCCATGTACGCTCTGTTTATTCTGACACAAGCACTAGAACCCTCATAGAGAGACTTCATTGCTTGAATCAGAATACGGCTCACCCTATACGTAGATAACATTGACCACAGCTCATACCTCACCACACGATATATATATGTTAGTAGCTGTCCCGTTCCACTTCGTCTGCATCGCAATTTAAATACCATAGAACGGGTGAGTCAAACTTAAACGATAGACATATGCTATCATCGACTTTTTTACTTTTCAAGAGGATCTACTTGATCATACATAATAGTCGAGGAACTTTAACCGACTAGTATCTTCTTGCGTTGTTCTTGTGAGGAAACTTAGATAGAACTTTCCAAGAAAACGTAATGATGAATTTTGTACAATATTGAGCCACATATGTTTCATAAAGTGTAATTGGTAGTTTCAGCATCGGATTCAAACCAATTACTCTTAACAAAGGTTGTAAAAGTAGTATCGAAAGGCCACGAAGTTTTGACAACACTTTCTCATTTATTAATTTTAATAAAATACTCTTTGTACATCAAATAATGAAAATAGAAAAGTAAATGTATTATGTATTGTGTATTGTGTATGCGGTTTCATCGCTTGACATCATCTTATAAAACATTTGCTTTATTACATTAATGTGGAAGGAAATCTCTTCGGTTTGTTAGAAATGAGATTCAATTCATATCATTGTATGAAATAAAAACCAATTATTGTAGCTAGAGTAATTGTATATAAAATAATTTAAAACTTACCTGGACAAAGCCATTTTTCTTATATTCAAGCGCAAATGCAAGAACAAAGAAGAAATAGTATGGTAGATATATCAAAATCTGCAAAAAACAATCCATATATTAGAAAGCTATCCTTTAACATTATGATTATTGAATATTATATGATTGTTAATTAATAAAATTTTTGTCTTGAATATTACGTGTTTTTTGGATAAATTTGTTTCTTAGATTACCTAACTCATTTCCTTCAGATTTTACAATATTTTGTAGCAAGTTTTCTTCGATTGACATTTTAAAATTGGTTATATCTTTTGAATGGAATGTCTGATTTTGATAATTCAAATAGTATTTTACAGGTATTGAAACGGTCTTTAATAAAATATAAAATAGGATATGGATTATTACAGAGGTATGAATAATATGGTTTGATTATTGTCGGCACTTTTAAAATGTATGAAAGTAATTATAATGGCATAACCACAGTAGTTGGACATACAGTAAAATAGACTTTTTTGTAGATATTGGTACGTTCTATAATATTGTAGAACATTTTTTTGTCCTATCTTTAATAGTTTTCGCAGAGCACGCGATGTCAGATTTTATGTGACCAATTTATTCACACCTCGAGTTACATTACTGCATTTTTATTAAGGAGCCCTACTTTTTTTTAGGAAATAATATAGCTTATGTTGCTCAGGGAAAATGTAGCTTTCTTATGGTAAAAAAATTTTCGAAATCAGTCCAGTAATTTTAGTGTGAAAACGTAGAAAACGTACATACAAAAACACAAATGTTCCCTCTTTATAATATTCCACAGACGGATTGTGAAATCCAAATTCTTTTCCATTGTTACCCTTATGGACTTCATCCGATTCCACAACTGTTCAAACATCATTATGCGTGTCATGTGATTCAATTGGTATCCCATAGATAACAACATCCCAACATACAAAATCAAAGTGCTTCCATTATAAGAAATAACTACTTTATAAAGTGATATAAAGCAGAATACGTTGATTGATATAACTCCCAAGAAAACAAATGCTGAAATTAACAATTCACCCTTTCCTTTTTGCGTCCTTATATTTGTTGATTCGATAGTATCCAATCCAGTTTGATATTTATGATAATATTCTCCATTACTTATTAATGACACTGTAGATGTTACAATGAATAGTACAATTTTGTATAGTAAAGTGATTTGTCTATTTGAAATTTCGCTATTTATCAAAAAGTTAGAATAATAGTAGGTTTGAAATACCACGAAGCATATGCAATATATCCGAGTGAAAATAGCGAGTTTAAAATTGGCACTTAACTCCGAATAAGTTCCCAGCATCAATCGGGTAAATAAAATCACATTTGAAATGATACCACTTATAGATTTCATCTTTTTTTAGCGGGAGATGGAACAACCGATGCTGATAACAATTCCTACTTCTGTGACGTCTTTACAAAGCTCGACGCTTATAAAGGGCAATTTTGATGCAGATATTGAATCAAAAATTATATGATTCATATCTATAACGAATAGTTATTATAGCATAGAATAGTAATGAGATAGCAGTCCTCGTAATCCATTACATAAACAATTACTTTGTATGCACAAAATAATCTCTTACATTGTAACAAGCCTTTTTCATTAATAAAAGTACTAAAAGATTGCTTGTACATACCTATTACCAAGTATTTCAATTATTTATACAATGCCTTTAAATATTTTAATATATTTCATCTATCCGATGTAGTATGTTGTATGTATGTAATTATTTAATAACGTTTGCTCACTCTGTTCACGCCGTCCGTGACCAGGCCGTGGAGACTACCAAGGTGACCAGGGTCAATAGTGGTGCAGGCAGCCTAGATCACCGTAGACGGTGGGAGGAGAAATTATACTAGAAATTCCAGAGGGGTCGGACAGTTAGTGGGGTTATGCACCTACCTCGTTTCCAGGCGCCGCTCTCCTCAACGGCGTCGACTCCGGCAGGTGTCGGTTCACGTGTGATTTGTATTTGTATGCGTGTTATGGAATGTGTAGAGTGTATGACCTGCCAAAGCGACGCGGAAGGCTGCGGTCGGCGACGCTGGTTCACTCTTTTATTCCTTAATTCACAGGCGGGAAGGACTATTGCGGCCAACGCGTGGGCGAGCAAGCCTAGCCGCGTTGTGACTCGCCACCTTTCACTAGGGGGCAACGAGAGCCTACAAAACGCGACGAGGGTTTCAGCTGGCCCCCCGAACCAATGGTAACGCGTAGGATCCCGCACTTCCTTACGAAAATCACTTAAATTCCCGAGACGGGCCCGTCTTCTGTCCGGTTCGCGGATGACAATTTCTAAAGGATTCTTACAGCCACAGATTCGCTATATTCACAGAGTATATTGCGCCATGCCCGAACACACTCTGTTACAGCATCAATTTATTTTTATACCGCTCGATAGAATGTAAATGATATGCATTAAAATCTTTGTATGACTTTTAATAAAATGGACCGTGTGTACTTTCCTGATTAGCACCAGATCTCATGACATTTATATTATATTTAAGTTTGTATTTTCCGATCCTAACGCTTTGAGAGCAATCACTTAATAGCTACCAAATGAACGTAATAATTTGACATCAAATCCCATTTTTGGGTTTACTGAATTTGAGGCATGCTTGATTAATTCATTTATTTATTATAGGTTCACTAGCGAATGCTCACATAATTTTTGCATAAATTACATTTCAAAGCGCTTACAGAATATGTGGACTCATTTGAAAGTGAACTCCACATGCATAAACAATTAAATTAGTAACAAATATCTTATGAACTAAATCGCACATCGCACTCAAAAAACAATTGCAAATTTATTTGCTATAAAAATTACATGCAAAATAACTAAAAATGATACTGTGAAAAAAATGTGTAAAAAATAAAAACAATCTATTACTTAACAGTTAGTAGACTTATAACTAATTTTCGAAAGGCAACTGGTGAATTCCCGTGTATATCAAGTGACCTGCTGAATTTATTATATAATTTGCAAATAAGAGGGATTAATTCATGCGTAAGTATAAATAAAAATTTTAACAAAAAAAGAACCGCTTTCAAAACAAACTGTTCCAAATACATGCTCTAAAAAGTAATTCATTATTGCGTATTCTTTTTTAGAGTTCTTCGTATTCTTATATTCGGAGTCGGCGTCAGCGAAGGTAGGTGTGTCCCGTGTGTCCACTTGGCAGCTCCGGCGCCACTTCCACCTATAGCTTGTATATGTAGTTTCAACCAATAGCTATATATAGGTACCTTGGCTGAAGTCTAAAAAAGAATACTCAATTATTTTTTACTTTTTAGAGCATATTAATATATTTGGAACAGTTTGTATTGAAGGCGGTTCTTTTTTTGTTAAAATTTTTATAATTTTTTTGGATTCTAGTGAATTTGAAGTACACTAACAAATTTGAATATGTGTACACCTAAAAAACGTGTTGCCCATGTGAGGCAGCACCGATTAAATGACACAACTTTACAAAGTTAAATTTGCATTTGTACCACCGCACCCGGAATCGAACCCGCAACCTTATACGTTACAGATCGTTTGTTTTGCTACCCCGCTATCGACAGACTCTTATCGCCCCGTTATATACGAGCACATCACTAATACGTAAAAGTTCCCCCCCCCCCCACCAGACTCTACTACCACCGCTTCACACATAATTCACCTTTCAAATATTGCAATGCAGCAACAAACGCAAGGTCATTGCCATTTGATTACAGACAGTTATTTATACTGGCATAAAACGCACCCTAACTGTAAGCCTTTGAGGACTTAGATTAATCATCATAGTTGACTACGATGATCACTTCACCATATCGACGTTACGGTAGGTGACTCAAATATCCGGAGACCTTATAAAAGATTCTGCCGAGTATTGTTAATTTTCTCCTAAGAATTAAAAAGTTCCGTTACTTTGTCAGGGATCCCATGATCAGAATCTAACCAAATTATCATCAAATAACCCCTGAAGTATATCCTTTCTAATAAAAAAAGAATCATCGAAATCGTATGGCGTGATCTTGAGTTATACGTACATTTGACGCGCACATGCTTAATGCAAATTTAACACTTACCCAGTTTTCTCTTATGGATTGGAACGGACTGTGCCTCAACATCAATGGCCAGTATATCACTCATCTACGGTTCGCCGATGACGTGGTCATTATGGCAGAGTCTCTGGAAGATCTCAATGCAATGCTCGAGCTTCTCAACAGATGGGCCTAAAAATGAACATGTATAAGACGAAAGTTATGTCCAATATCCATATTCCGCTCCACCCAGTCATCGTTGAGGACTCAGCACTCGAAATTGTTTATTTTATTTATACACTTTATTGCACCTTAAAAGTAATACATTATAATAAACTTAACTAAATAGAGAAAGAAAGTACAACAGGCGGTCTTATCGCTTAATAGCGATTTCTTCCAGACAACCTTGAGTTTTAAAAGCTGTAAGTAGCGAAGAAGGAAGGTAGGCAATAACATAAACATACACACAAATAACTACATCCCAATACATATACAATAATAGATATATATCAACATATTAATATATATAACATACATAAACTTACATATATGTGAATATATACATATAATGTCGTCAATACTTAATTCTTCTCCAAGAGATAGTGTTTTTTTGTTAGGTTTTTAAAGGTCGCTAGTGATTTTGCCTCCCGGATATAACGGGGCAACGCGTTCCATAATTTGGTCGCCTGGACAGCAAACGAATGTTCATAGAATTTGGTTCTATGAAGTGGCACTTTTATTATAAAATTCTGAGTCGACCGTAAGTCTTTGGAGTGCTTCCCAAGAAATTCAAATTTGTCCTTTAGATACACAGGCGTATTAGGGTGAAATAACACACAGTACAGAAGAGAAAGTATATGCATATTCCGGCGATTTCGTATGGAGAGCCACTTGAGCTGTTGACGGAAAGCGGATACATGGTCATATTTGCGTAAGCCAAATATGAACCGGATAGCAAGATTTTGAAGTCGCTCAAGTTTATTTGTTAAGTCCTCTGTTAGATTGAGATAGCTTGCATCAGCATAATCGAGAATGGAGAGAAGAAGAGAATGTGCTAACATAATTTTAGTAGGAATGGGGAGAAAAGACTGCAGACGCCGTAGCGACCTTATTGCACTGAATATTTTACAGCTCAATTGCTGGATGTGCGGAGACCACGACAGAGTCTGATCGAAAAGCAAACCTAGGTTTTTGACTGATGTGCAATACGGTATTATAATGTTATTATAAATTACAGGAGCGAGATGCTGCATATCAACCCTAGCGATCATACCCGGACTTCCAATAATGATGACCTGTGATTTTGCCGGGTTAACACTTAGGCCAAAATTTTTGCTCCATTTGGAGATCATCGAAAGGTCTTCGTTGATTTTGGATACAGCGCTTGGTAAATGTTCAGGTCTGCATGAGTTGTAGATTTGGATATCGTCTGCATACATGTGGTAGAGAGAAGAAATTTTATTAGAAATAGAATTAATGAAAATGGCAAAAAGCAAAGGAGATAAGACACCGCCCTGAGGTACCCCGGCACCAACAGCGCACCAGGATGAGTAGGTATCATCAATCCGAGTACGCTGCTGACGGCCACCAAGGTAGCTCTGAAACCAAGCCAACACCGATGGAGATATGTTAATAGAACGTAACAGACTTAATAGAATATTGTGGTCGACACTATTAAACGCATTGCTAAAATCCAGCAATACCAAAATAGTGAGTTGTTTCCTTTCCATAGCCAATCGAATGTCATCAGTGATTTTGACTAAAGCTGTAACCGTACTATGGCCAGCTCGGAAACCAGATTGGTATGGACTTAGGATGGTATGTGCGTTGAGGAAATGGACAAGTTGTTGGAATACTAGCTTTTCTAAAACTTTGGAGAGGAAGGGTAATATGGATATTGGTCGAAAATCAGATAAATTTAATGGTTTAAACTTTTTGGGAATAGGAGTGATTTGCGCAAGCTTCCAGGACTCAGGAAACTCACTAGTAAGGATTGAATAGTTTAGGATATGGGTCAGGACAGGACATATTATGTCAATTATAGGAATGACCATATTACGGCTAATGCTGTCAGTACCAACAGCATTCGAGGATATGGAAAGTACGTCCCTTTTAACATCACATTCAGTGAAGGATCTGAAAATAAACGGAGGAAAGTCAGGAGTTGCTAAAGATGATAACATATTGAGAGTGCTTTCTTTATCAGCATTATCAATTGTATCTGAAAGGGAAAAGTGTCTATTTAAAAGTTCAATATCAATATTGAAAGAAGTGTTTGTGGAAGATTTACCAACTCCTAGTGTTTCAAGAAATTTCCATGTTCTAGCTGTGTCGCCGTTCTCGACTGATTTATGGATGTGGCGTCTTTGTGCATCTCGACACATTGTATTACAGCGATTCCGTATTTTATGATATTTTGATCGATTCGAATCATTATTATTGATCTTAAATTTATATTTCGCCTGGGTCTTTTTTCCAATTAAAGTTTTAATTTCCTCATTCAACCAGGGTGCGGGTAAATGTTTGACTTTAACCGGCTTAATGGGTGCATGGCGATCAAAGAGTTGTATTAATAGGGAGTTAAATATATTTACTTTTTCTTCAATTGAGTCCACATTAGAAACAGCAGACCAGTCAATCCGCTGAGCATCAGCACAAAGGCAATCCTTATCCATTCCTCTAAAATTACGCTGGAGAAGAATTCTCGATTTAGCTTTAGGAGGACGAATTTTGTAAGAGAGGTATATCAAATCATGATACGAGAAGGCATCAGCTTCAAGCTGACCAAAATTTGAAACAAAATCCCGGGAAGTGACCATAATGAGGTCAAGGAGAGACGGAGAACACCCTGGGAAATTGTGGGTAGCCAAAAGGGGTAGAATATGTAAGTTACAAGATTCTGCTACAGACCGAAGTCTATTGCTACGGTAGTCGCCTTTGTTTAGACATGTATTAAAATCTCCCATAATAATCGAATGACCGTAGGGTGGTAATACATTTTCAAATAATTTTTCCAATGAGTTAAAAAAGTTTGGTACACAAGGTGGGCAATAGAAGACTCCGAGGAGTACTTTAGTGTGAGCTAGCAAGACTTCAATCATTAAATGCTCGGCCGCATCAGGTAGAGGGGGTTGCGCGGATGAGCTGATAACTGTGAAAGGAATATACGAACGGAGGTAGATTGCCACTCCACCACCCCCTCTATCGATACGATCGTTGCGAATTAGATGAAATCCTGGCAGAGAATAAGACGTTGAAGGCAGACATGGCTTTAGCCAAGTCTCGGATATTAGGATAGCGTGAATATTCCGCGAGTCGAAGGATGCAAGCATATCGGGATAATGTGCCGGAATACTCTGCGCATTAATATGAATTACATTAAAATTTTTCAGCGAGTCTGAGAAAAACGAATTAAGGGCGACATTTAGCGGAAGGAAAGTTGTACTGTGGAAACTATCATCACTAGACGACTCAATATTAGAGGACAGAGACAAAAACTGATCACTATTGACACTATTTGTAGACGACATATTATAAATTTTATATAACTATATAACGTAATATTATAATTAAATAAGTATTATAAATAATTAATACTAAATCAGATAAATATAAACTTGTATCAAGCGTTTTAAACCCGCCAGTTCTGGAAGAAATATATATATAAAAAAACCCTTACTTAATATTAAGAACATACGCTATTCAAAGAATTCACTAAAAACTTTAACAATGAAGAAAATAATAATAAAAAAGAAAAGTTATGTTAACCATAGTTAAATTGTGAATATAAGTACATATTTCTGAACGCACCCGTTTACACACTCAGTCAGCTGTCATGCGTTAATCTATGTCATATGTCAACAAATCATTTCACAATTGTGGGTTAACCCTACGTAACAAATTTATTAAAGTATAATAAAAAGAAAAGAGAAAGAAAAAAGTGTACATTCTCAAAATGCTATATCTACATCATATAAGTAACAAAAAGATTGAAAGAATGGAATTAAATAGCGGCTGAACTATGATGATTATCTTACAGTCTATTTTTTGCTATCTTCTTGGCCCGCAAAGCTATGCTTTTATACTTATTTGGAGCGTCTCCAGATCCAGGGCGAGGAACAGAGGCATCCGGGGCGGGGTTTGTAATCTCATCAAGCTCCGCCATGGTCGTCAAGCGATGCCGCTTGCCATCAGCGCCCATCACCATAATCAACCCGTCTCTGGTCCAACACTTAGCGACACCATAACGTTCACGGGCTGCTAAAAAGGTTTTATGGCGACTTTGGGTCAGAAATTCCGAAATAGTCACCCCTGTGCCCTTCAATCTCGCTTTGACAGCCCAGACTTGATTCTTCAGCGAGTAATCTTTAAATTTAATCAATATGGCACGGGGCTTATCTGTACCCATACGTCCCACGCGATGGCAGCGAGTCAATAAATCAGATGTCATATTCGGGATTTGAAGATGCTCGCCCAGAAGATCAGATACACAGACTTTGGTGTTTTCACCGCTGGATTCACTTACACCATGCACCAATAACATTTTCTTCCTGGACCTCATTTCCATTTCATCACATTGCCTAGTCAGGAATGCGACTTGCAATTGCAGGTTTTCCAAGGCAGTGAGGACAAACAGTCTGAAGGCAGTAAACTGTGCATTTATATTAGATGAGGCACTTGTTGCTGGGATAGACCCCTTCAATTCTTTTTGAAACTCTTCCATACGAGTATTAAAGTGTTTGGTTAAATCATTAAGCGAGGTTTTGATAGATTCCATATTAAGTTAGTAATGTCAAATAAAGGTTATATAAAGTTTATGTTGTTTTACTGTAAGGATGTTACTTTAAATATTTGAGGAGACACTGGCAGGTATAATATAGTCAATGACACATTTTATATTAAAATACACTGATTAATATAATTATTATCAATTTTAAAAACTGGAGCTATAAATTTTGACACTTGTTGTTTCGACACCTCGAAATTGTTGACGAATACACATACCTGGGACACATAGTCCAGCTAGGTAGGTCCAATTTCGACAAAGAGGTTAGCCGCCGAATCCACCTCAGTTGGGCAGCGTTCTGGAAATTGCGGCATTTCTTTTCGTTCAATATCCCTTAGTGCCTGAAGACAAAGCTCTTCGAACAGTGCGAGTTGCCAGTGATGACCTACGGCTCCGAAACGTGGTCGCTGACTATGGGCCTTATACGAAAATTCAGAGTCACTCACCGTGTGATGAAAAGGGCTATGCTTGGAGTTTCTCTACGTGATGAAATCAGAAATGAGGAGATCCGTAGCAGAACTAAAGTCACCAATATAGCCTTAAAAATCGCGAACCTGAAGTGGCAATGGGCGGGACACATAGTCCGATGGACCGATGAAAGTTGGGGCCCGAAGGTGCTGGAGGGGCGACCCCGCACCGGGCGGCGCAGTGTAGGTAGACCCCCCACAAGGTGGACCGATGACATAAAGAGGGTCGCCGGTAGCCGCTGGAGCCATGCGGCGCAAGATCGGGCCTTGTGAGCCTCATTTCGTGAGACCTATGTCCAGCATTGGACGTCTATCGGTTGAAGTGACGATGACGACAGTTTTCTCATGGATGCCATCATCAGAACTGGATTATAAAAATCATCAAGAGCGGTTCACCCAGTCCAAAGTTACGATGTAATAAAAAATTGATAATCTACTCCTCTTTTTGAAGTCGCTTAAATATATACACAAATGCATATATCAATATATTTGAAACCCTGACTCATTATATATGAGAAGTCAATAGCTAATTTTATATCGCTGCATTTGTCAAGGTTAGATAATAAAATAAAACTCTTTCTATTTTGAAGACAAATAATGATGTATTTATATCTTTATTAGTAAAAATCACTCACATTATAAATGTTTATGATTTATTCCATAAATGAAATGCTACAAAGTATATTGTAACAGCAAACGTTGTTTCACAGTGTTTGATGTCTTCTCAGCGCACAGGCTAGTAAGCTCACCTTACAAAGAGCGATACCACAGTTCATATGATAATGTATAAATTATCATACTGGAATGAATATTTAGGGCTTCTTGGGACGTCTTTGCTGTTAAACAACCTAACCTACTAACCTAAACAAATTAGAAAACATAAATTCCTAAATTTGTAATGCAGGAATTTGTACCTGAAACTTCTGCTAGCGGAGCTAATATTGGCATCATTGGTTCATCATCATCATCATCAAGCCCTATAATAAAACCTATATTTTCTAATAATGTATATTTTCTAATAATGTATAAAAGAAGATGCAGTAACTAATATTGAGAAAGGTATGCTTAGATGGTTTGAGCACGTAGAGAGAATGAAGAGAATGAGACTGACAAAAAGGATTTATGAGTCAAGAGTGAATACGAAAGTTGGAAGGGGAAGAACAAGGCGAACGTTCCTGCACCAAATGCAGGATATTTTAAATAAGGGCAAGCCCTTATTTAAATTGTTTTGGTGCAGGAGTACTCCAATGATCTTATTTGTTAATGGTAGACATTGAGATAAAATTTTGACTCTTATTTGCCTACCCTAAAATATTGAGAGCGATCACTTAGTAGCTTGTAAATAAACATAAAAATTTGGAGTTAAAGTCATTCTCGATTTTTCCAATTTGTAGGTAAATTAATAAGCAGAATATTTAAAATTATACCTACATGAAGCAGCAGCAAATTAAACACTATTGGTAATAAAATAAAACAGCTTTTATTTTGAATACACACAATTGTTTCTTTAATTCTTTATTGACAAAAATCACACACTATAAATATATCTATGTTATCTTATACATTTGAAATCGGAGTGCTATAAAATGTATCAGTGTTAAAAGTTGCAAGAAGCTTTATAGGTTGTACAGGTTTTTTTTTGCATACAGGTCAGTGATGATCTAACACTATGGTAAGTGACCGTATAATCTAAGATACGTGCCAATCTGAAAGGAAGTAGTTTACCTCTTAATAGTTTCTACTGCGAATAGTGAATTTACGGCTGGACGATGCGTCTTAGTTATTAGGATGGTCACTGATTATAGTCTCCCACGATTTCTAATCAAATTAGAAAATACAAGTTCGTCGAAAGTCCTCGGACAAATGCATCAGCGAGACCGTCGAATGACTAATTCACAGTCGCTGTACAGTGCTTTTAAACGTCATCTTCCCTGATATATGTTGCACTGTTGGAGATCGAACTGTGGACCTTGAGAATCTGAGCAGTACCGCTCTAAATCATAGTTTTTCAACCATTTTCCCATGAGTGAAATGTTATATTCATCAGTTGGACGTTACCGAGCTGTTACTATCTTCTCTTTTAACCATATACATGGCTAAATTGGACAACAACAACCGTGTAAGTAGTACAGAGGCTTAAAAGACTCAAGATCAAGGAGAAGTCAAGTCTGAATAAACGCCACACTGAGAATTTGAAGCGACGCATCTCCAGGAATTTGATGCAATCGCAAACTCTGGTTCTCAACGCCTCATCTAGAAATATTAATAAAGAATATATAAAAGTTGTTATCATTACAATCTTGTTCAAAATGTTAGTGAATTTTCTGCGGTGTTTACTTTCTACGTCGTGGATATATATGGAAATTCGAATCGAATTGTCACGTTAGCCCATTTCTGAATACGTCCGAACATAAAAGAAAAAATACTAGAATTCAATTAAAGGTTGTTTTACCTCATTACCTTTTACGTGTGTAAACTAATTTTGTTGGTTTTTGAAAGCTGCTGCTTGTCGTATGATCAAGTTTAAATTTGATCAATATCTGATCAATCGTTTTAAATAAATAGTTATTGAATGGTTTCTCTAAAAATACTTATTTAATAGACTTGGGTAGTAGTGATGGTCTCATTTTAATACCTGTCTACGTTAAATTAACAATAAAATAATATGGGAGTTAGAAATTATATTATTTTGATTTCTAATCTTGTGATATTCAGACTAAGATCTCTATTAAATCGATATACATTTGAACTTTTTAATATTTCATAGCAAACCAAGATTGTTTCAATGATATATTGATTACACAATTCCAAGTTATTTTTTGATATCATTACAAATTGATTGTCAAAATGTTTTCTGTAAAAGTAGAAAATTAACGTATGATGTTTCTGTATAACAAAGGTCTTTTTGTAGAGTGGATTGAAACAAGATTTTTCATTAAATCAATCAAATAGATAAAGTAAACGACGAATCTTAGCCATTCTTATTTACATGATAGTATATATTAAAAAAATAAGTAAATTTTGCTTACTTTCGCATATAAGAAGTTTTCTCTTTAAGTATAGTTTTATTTTTTCCACTTCGATTGTAATCAATTCCGCGAGTATGGCAGGTGTAAGTGGCACAATGATGTTTAATAATGCATCATAAATATAAATATCGTCATACTGTAAGAAGATATAGTTGTTAAAATTGTTTTTTTGGCACAGAACTTTCAAAGCTTTCTATACTGTTAGCAGGATCTCGTTTTCCATCGACATTTTTAAAATCATCACCTCACACATTTTTTGAAAATCGATGTCATCTTAGACTCTGCCAATCATCACTTATAATAAGTACAGATCCAAGGCAAGTGCGATATTGTACGTAGTTTATATTTATAATAAATTGTTTAACAAATTCCAGGCAGTTAAGATAATGACAGTTCGCTGCGTATACATATTAGAAAACTTGTTGTACGTACACAAAACATTAACTCTTTTAATAAAAAGAGTGAATGTTTATCATATAACTTAGGAAACCAAAACAAACTTGTTATAAATTCGAGTAGGTTGCATAAAATTAAGAACTCATTTAAGGGTAACTGTATACGTTGCTATAATAAACTCTCACAAGACGTTTTAGAAATGTCAATAAGATTACTTAGACGACAGAAACGCGTGGGAGTGAATGAACTGCTCTAATTTGAATTGAAATATATTAAACTAATATGATATTGTAATGATGATGGTAACAAAAAAAAAACAAACTACCCGACTGAGTTTATTGTGGGCTCTTCTCGGATCATGGCGCGAAGAAACCCTCGTAACTTTAGATTTTAAGTCGTTCTGGAGTACCATCATCAGACGTACATTAGAATCAGAGTGTGGAAAAGAAAAAGAAATTATTTGACGATTCAAAAATGCTGTAATTTGCCTACTTGAATAAAGATATTTTGAGTTGGTTTATCAGATATAATCGTTAACATTATTATGACATTAGTTTTAAACCTAAACTTACCTCGACAAAACCATTACTCTTATATTCCAGCGCCAATGCAAGAACAAAGAAGAAAAAGTATGGGAGATATAATAATATCTGCAAAAAAGATTTAAATTGAAGAATTAACGTTGTGGTATAAAAGAAGAAGTAGCTACTAAAATTAGGAAAGGTATGCTTATATAGCTTGGGCACGTAGAGAGAATGAATGAAAGGAGACTGACAAAAAGGATTTATGAGTCAAGAGTGAATGGAAAAGTTGGAAGATGAAGACCAATGTGAACGTTCCTGGACTATATCCAGGACATTTTAAATAAGGAGAAGGTCAAGAGTACTCTAAACCAACGAACTTGTACGAAAGGTTTACTGAGAAATAAAGAAGCGAACGAGATATGCAAGCATCGTGGCAAGTGGGATGACGTGTTTTCTGCCTACCCCTATGGGAATGAGGGGTGATGTATGTATGTACCAATATATCTATCTTTATTACCAATAATTTGGAAGCATATCCAACATGTTTGAGGTTTTCCAATAGGTCGTTATAATACATCAAATATCCATTCAGTTTTTCCACTTGTACATCATAGACTTGTTCGTTCCATAAGCGGATTGTGAAATCTAAATTCTTTTCCATTGTCATCCTTAGAGACTTCATCCGATTCCACAATTGTTCAAACATCATTATCCGAGTCAAATGATTCGTATGACATTCCATAGAAAACAACATTGCCGCAACCAATATCAATGTGGTCTCATTAGTAGATGAAGATATTTTACGAATTTGAATAAAACAAACTATATTAAGTAATATAGCTGTCAATATAATGAATACTGAAATTAGCAATTCGCATTTCCTTGTTTGTATCTTTATGTTTTTCGATTCACATGTATCCAATCCGTTTCGATATTTCTTATAGTTTTCTCCATTGCTTATGAATGACACTGTAGATGTTATGATGAAAAGCAGAAATTTGTAGAATATAGTGACGAGTGGCTTATTTGTAATTGGAGTATTTATAAAGAAGGAAGATATATAGTACGTTTCAAAAACCATAAAGCATATACAATATATTCGAGCCAAAATAGCGAGCTTAAAATTTGTACTTAACTCCGAATAAGTTCCCAACATCAATCTGGTGAATAAAATCACATCTGAGATAATACGATTTACGGATTTCATTTTTCATAGTTTATAAATGTGTAAGCACCGACTCTGAGGTTACAACTTCTCTTTCTATCGTGTATTTACAAATCACAGCGCTTATAAAGCGCACTTTTAATCAAGATATGGCATTAAAAATGATATGTTCACATCTGTAACGAATAGTTATTATAGCATTGAATAGTAATGAGCGAGTAGTCATCGAATTTCATTACATTAACAATTACATTGTATTCACAAATCATTATGAAAAACATATAGTACCTCTTACAAAGTAACAAACCTCTTGTTCATAAATCGCGTGTAGAAGATTACCTGCACTCTAATTATTTATTTATTTCAATAAATAGTACACATTTAAGGCTCAATTTTTTTTATGTTGCTTTTAATTCACAGAAATAATATAATTAATATAAAACAGATTTTAATAAACAGATTAAATTTGCTAGCATTTTGTTGAGATTTACCGAGCTGTAGCTGAAGCGATATCAGCTGCAGATGCAGGTCCTTTAACATCGCAGTATACCGCATACACATTTTTCGTCTAGCTACCATATGTGCTACAGCAATCAGATTATCTTCTAAGCTTTACATCTCAACTTAAATTTCAATACAAAATAAATTTCTAAGCCGAAAAACAGAACCAGAACCTTGGGGAACACCTATACGGTATTTAACAATAATAACGTGAGATATTTACTATATTAGATTTATTATATATAGATATTTACTATATACTTTTTCTTAGAAAGTAATAAATATCATTTCATGCGAGTTCCAACATTTGGAGCCATATTCTAGTTTCATTTCGACGAAACAACAAAACAGACAAAACTTATATCGCCCCACAAATGATCAATACACCACGTGGCGTTAACCTTATTGTTCATCCTATATTTCTATCAGCCTTTTAAAAAAAATTATAGCAATGGTTTTTTAAACAAAGCATTTATCTGGTTAAATATTTGTTGTATTCAGTGTTTTTGATTTTGAAAGTGTTACAACTTTACATTTACCACTATTATTTTGGTCTGCGCACTCTGTTACAGCATATATCTTGCTATCTTCTCACAGTCTTTACTATTATCGAAATTATTGTACAATACAAAATGATCTAGACATAATAGACATCGAGGTATTTTTATAACTATTGGAAAATAATTGCTGAGGACCAAGTGAACTTGTATGTTGCCAGGTCAAGTAATCGAGGTTGGCAGCGGAAACTCTTCGGGAGATTCTCAGTACCCCCTTTCCCACCGATATTCACCATGCTTGACAGGCAGGTTGGAGATCACAGCGCTGACGTTCTCGCACCGATAACGCTGCTGCCCGTTATCGGTCTGTGGCATTTAGGTCACCTATAGAGAATGGTTATACCGCTATTTGTCGGTCGCCAGAGCCTCGTCGGTAGGAGCAGAGTGCACTGTGTGCAGGTGAGGTTGGCGTTTGGAGAAACGGACTGGGACGCGTTTCCCCCTTACACCCCCTGCGAATTGTGAACCTGAAGTGGCAATGGGCGGGGCATATAGTCCAAAGGACCGATGGACGTTGGGGGCCAAAGGCGCTGGAGTGACGACCCAGCACCGGACGGTGCACTGTAGGCAGACCCTCCACAAGGTGGGCCGATGATATAAAGAGGGTCGCGTTATATTAGGCCTCCGCAAACAATATACTTACCTTTACTAAAATACTGGAAGCGATCACTTAATTGATTGATTTCACTGAGTTTTGATAGTCCAGGTCTATTTCCAGAAGAATAAAACATCTCTTATTTTTAATTAAAGCAGAAATTTATTGAATTTAAATTGTGAACAGAAATTAAAATGTGTGATGCTCTATATATATAATATAGAGCATCACACATTTTATAAATCTATATATTACACAGTTATGTTATAAATACGATTGAATCTTAAGTGTTGCAAGATAGATCTAATTGCAAATAGTCCCTAGAGGCATTTTGCAGTGTAAAAGCCTTTTTGTGGTGTCTAATATGGTCCACGGATAGAGGATACTTTTAAATGACTTCTTCACTCTACCGTATCGGAATGCAAAGTAACAGCTTGACTTCTAGCTTAGCTCTTAGCTCCAAGCCCGCTCAGTTAGTTATCAGCAAGCTGTTATTAACTTCCTTTGTAACCGTATTCGTGACTAAATTGAACAACAACAATCGTGTAAGTGGTACACACGCTAATGAGACCCAAGATCAAGGAGAAATCGAGTCTGAATAAACGCCACACGGTGAACTTGAAGGGACGGATCTCCAGAAATTTGATGCAATCGCAGACTCTATCTCTCAACGCGTCATCTAGAAATATTAACATAGACAAACATATTAAAAAATATATTGTGACAAATGTTAAAATGTTATTCAGTAGTTTCCAACTCTATAGAAATATGGGGAAATGTAGATCATCATTCCTAAACATATCCAAAAAACTAAGTAAGCTGAAGACAAAGTGTAATATGACCATATAAAAAAAAGGTAAGTAGCAGCCCATTGACGTCCCGCTGCTGAGCACAGGCCTCCTCACTCCTAGGAGAAAGGGTTTTTTGATCATAGATTTAACACGCTGCACCACTGCTGATTGGCAGGCATAGTACACAAGTGCACTCTCTATTCCTTCACTCTCATAGTCCGATGTGACGGGAATCAGACATGACCGGAGAGAGAGAGATCAGGCGCAATACCGACGGCTNTACTCCGATATGACGGGAATCCGACACGACCGGAGAGAGATCAGGCCCAAGACCAACGGCTTAACGTGCTCTCCGAGGCACGGGGATGGATCACACCGCTAACTTCCCAATTTCGGGGAAATATTGAGAAAACCTTAATAGAAAACTCAATATTGATGTTTGAATTGGCCCGACTCGGGAATTAAACCACGACCCGGAACTTAAACCCCGATTATGTCTGTAGTCGAACATACTTACCATTAGACCAATGAGCCAGCATGACCATGGCAGCATGACCATATGAAATATTCAAATTACTGATAAAACAACTGATGAGTTTTGCAGTTTGACTGACTTTTTTATAGTTTCATTTTGTTTGCCTTTCAATTTTTCATTTAATTGACTATGTTACATTTCGTCAATAAAAAATAATCAAACACAAAATTGTTTTGGAATGTTAGGAGTAGTGTTATAGTATTTAGAGTTATTCTGTTGCTCTAAAGAAGATATTCGCTGAAGTACAACTGAACTTCAATAAATGATAGTAGTAAGTAGCAGCCCATTAACTTCCTTCACTCTCATAGTCCAATGTGACGAGAATCCGAGACGACCGGAGAGAGATCGGGCGCAGGACAGACGGCTTAACGTGCTCTCCGAGGCAAGGGTGAATCACACCGCCAACTTCCCAACTTCGGGCAAATAATGAGAATATCTGAATAGAAACTAAACATTGATTTTTGAATTGGCCCGACCCGGGACTCGAACCCAGGACCTCATGTCTGTAGTCGAACATGCTAACCACTAGACCAATGAGGCAGTTGTAGTAGTAGTGAGGTAGCCAAATGATAGTAAATCAAATGATTGTTGCAATCACGTTGTCTACAAAATTAAAATTTGTTATTGATTTTGATAAATGCAATTTGTGGCTTTCTTTTTCTATAATAGTATAAATATGTAATTTTTGCTTACTTTCGCATATAAGAAGTTTTCTCTTTAAATATATATTCATCTTCTGAACTTCGATTGTAATATTTTCCACAAGTATAGCCGGTATGAGCGGCACAACGATGTTTAATATTACATCATAAATGTATATATCACTTAACTGGAAAATAATATTAAACAGAATTTAACAAACAGTATTTATTGATTTGCCATAGACATTAAATCTTTTTATTTATTGCGATAACCAGTGATCTAACCTCATTGTAAAAGACGATACATACATGCCATATCGCCTCATTCCCATAGGATTAGGCAGAGACCACGTCCTTCGACTTGCTACGATCCTTGCTTAACTCCTTAGCTTCTTTCATTCTCATTAAACCTTTCATGCAAGTTCGTCGGTTTCCTCTTGACCTGTCTCTTATTCAAAATGTTCTGAATCTAGTCCAGGAACGTTCGCCTTGGTCTTCCCCTTCCAACATTCCCATTCGCTCTTGACTCATAAATCCTTTTTGACAATCTCCTTTCACACATTCTTTTTACGTGCCCAAGCCAACTAAGCATGCCTTTCTCAACTTAAGTCACAAGTCACTACAACTTCTTTTGTACCACACCGTTCTCTTACTTTGTCAGTTTCAATCCACTCATACTTCTCAACGCTCTCATTTTTACCGCATTTATTTTACTTTTATGCTTCTTCTGCCATACCCAACTTTCACTGCTTTACATAAGTGTTGGCACCAATCTGGCTCTTTGAGTTACCATCTGGCTATTCATAAAGGCCTGCAGAGCACCATTCACTATCTTCCCTGCATTCACTCTCCTTTCAATATCACCTTCACACGTTCCATCTTTTGTAACTTTAGATACCAAGTACACAAGTTCTTTCACCTCTTCCACTTGTTCTCCATTTATCAAAATATTGCCATTCATCATAAATTCATCTCTTTCAAAAAGCATAACTTTCGTTTTTTTTACATTCACTTTCCTTTCCTTTTCAAAGCTTCATTCATAATATTTACCATTCCTTGTAACTTAGCACTCGACACAAGTATTACTTGATCATCAGCGTAAACATTCCATGACTAATTCATTCTTTCATAACCAACAAATACTTTCTTTTAAATTGTAAAAGACGATACCTTCTAATATTCACATTAATGACCTCATGAGATCCGAATGAAGTGTTACTTAATACGAAATAAATGTATGGACAAACTAGTAATTATAAACATGCGTGTTATAAAATCAGCATCAAACCTCAACTCACCGCGACAAAACCAAAATTCTTGTATTGCAGCGCAAATCCAAGAACAAATATGAAGTAGTACGGTAAATATATCAATATCTGCAAGAGATCATACAATTAAAAATTATAATGTTATTATGTTCAGATTACTATAAAAATTCTATTTAGAAAACTATTTAAATATCGATAACGCTGTGCAATCAACCGTGATGTTTTTATTTAGATAACAATATAGAGATTTTAAGAAAGCATTAGTTATAATATGTAGAGACGTTATATTGGTTTTGTTCTTACCAGCATTTTTGAGCCATGTCCCATGTGTTTGAGATTGTCCAATAAATCGTTATAATACATCAAATAACTCTCCATTTTTTCCATTTGTATATTATAAGCTTGCTCATTCCAGAGACGGATTGTGAAATCTAAATTCTTTTCCATTGTCACCCTTAGAGACTTCATCCGATTCCACAATTGTTCAAACATCATTATCCGAGTCAAATGATTTAAATTATATTCCATAGATGACACCAATCCCACAAACAATGTCAACGTCAAGTCATTATATGATGAATATATATCAAAAAGTCGTATGAAGCAGAGTATTTTAAGTGTTATAACTAACAAGAAAACAAATCCTGATATTAACAATTCGTGCTTCCTTGTTTGTATCTTTATGTTTGTCGATTCGACAGTATCCAATCCAGTTCTATACTTATTATAATTTTCTCCGTTGCATAAAAATGATACTGTAGATGTTATAATGAAAAGCAGAAGTTTGTATTTGAAAGTGATTCGTGAATCACTTGTAATTGGACTGTTCATCACGATGGTACAGAAGTAGTAAGATTCAATAACAACAAAGCATATACAATAGATTCGTGCCAAAATAGCGAGCTTAAAATTTGTACTTAACTCCGAATAAGTTCCCAGCATCAAACGAGTGAACAAAATCACATCTGAGACAATACGATTTACAGGTCTCATCTTTCATAGTTTATAAATAGGTAAGTACCGACTCTGAGGTTGAAACTTCTCTTTCTATTACGTGCTTGCAAAACATGGCGCTTATAAAGGCCACTTTTAATCTAGATATTGTTTGAAAACTATATGCTTCACATCTACCACGTTAGTTATTACAGCATAGAATAGTAATGAGTTAAAGTATTACTTTGTATTCACAAATAATTACGGAGGAATATATAAATATTTCTAACAAAGTAAGCAACCCTTTCCAAATTAATGACGTATGAAACTTTATATATGGATACTTATTCATCTACTTCATTTATTTATACAATAATTACACTGTAAACTTACAATTAGCTTCTCAATAATTTTATGTGGATGGACTTTACTGTAAATATTTTAAAACCAAAGCTTTGGTATTCGACCAAAGCTGAGTTTGGTTAATCCAGATTCCCTAAATTTATTTACGGGGCGTAGTTATCTCCCCTTTAATAAGTAATTATTTACTAGTGATGTTTTGCTTCTTGTATATTTTATCATCATTTACATTTATCATCATTGAATTATATATGTTTTTATATAAAGTAAAAGCCCATTAACGTCCCACTGCTGGGCACAGGCCTCCTCCCTCATATGAGAGAGGGTTTGTAGATCATAGACCCACCACGCTGCTCCACTGCGGATTGGCAGGCATAGTACACAAGTGCACTCTCTATTCCTTCGCTCTAATAGTCCGGTGTGACGGGAATCCGACACGGCCGGAGGGAGATCAGGCGCAGGACCGACGGCTTAACGTGCTCTCCGAAGCACGGGGGTGGATCACACCGCCAACTTCCCAACTTCGGGCAAATATTGAGAAAATCTTAATAGAAAACTCAATGTTGGTTTCGAATTGGCCCGACCTGGGACTCGAACCCAGGACCTCATTTCTGTAGTCGAACATGCTAACCACTAGACCAATGAGTCAGTTGTTTTTATATATTTCATATTTTATATTATATATTTATACGTATAATGTGCTGGTTTATTATAAAAATATTAGTGTCTTTTATTTTATAAACCAAATAAAATTACATATACTCAAATTTTATTAAATCAAGTAATAAGCTGCATCCAAATTGCTGCCCATGGGGTGTGTTCCTAAAACGCTGGCAACATTACCTCTTTGGATAGCTAAGCCGATCCTTTGTCCGAGATAAGTTCTGGAGTTATTTGTGAGATCCAGCAACCGCTTAGATAGATGTTTAAAAAATATTTTTGCTTCAGAGCCCCACGGTCCCATGGTTTCCACCCCAAATGGCAGAAATATGTGATCGCGTGAAATAGATCCATATTTCTGCAATTTCTTAATTTCGGCGTCAGTTGCCATAGTACTAGGCAACGTTGAAGGCAATTTAAATGAGAAGGTGCCAAGGTATCAATGCAAGTCGCATTCCGTACCAGGCACCTTCCATTCTTCCAGGGAATTAAAGTAATTCCGTGAGGTCTCTTGCCATCGCTACGTAAAATACCGTTCGGCTCTAGTTGAGCCCGTACGTTAGCAGTGACAAGAGCACTATGAATAATGCCATTCAACGCTGCATGTCTTGAAAGGCGACCGACGCTGCGCTGATGAGATTGACAGTGGTGTCCCAAGCGGTCGACTTGGATTCCACAAGGACAGCAATGAGGATGGACCAATGGCTAATAGAAATGTTGTCTAACAACGTTACTAAATTAGACGATGGAAGAGCTTGCAACCAAAACCCTGATTCTCTAGTCGTAACAGCAAGAAGAGGAGCTCTGTAGAATACTTAGACTAGTTTAAAAGTCGGTTATATGCAAGTTAACAGAGCGGCTCGTCCCACTGCCTTTCTGAAGCCTAAGAAACAGGCAGAGATTCATCTATACATGCATCCAGCCAAATTGCTTTGGCTTCTGTACAATGCGAAATTTTATTTTGCGATAAATCCAAAGAATGTGCAATTTTTTTTAATAACGTTCGAGTGCCTTCAACAGAAGACAAAAACGCCGGAAGTGCACCGGACGAAACTTTTCTTATGCCAATACCTCCAAACCGTATTAGCAAAGAAGCTTGACACCAAGACTGAGCAGTTAATGAACAATTCAGAATTTGACGAGTATGTCTTAAATGGATGAATCTATTAAATTGAGGTGATTCAGAAATTTCCAGATACGGCAGCATCTCAAAAATTAAGTAAATTTTGGGACAAATAAACTAAACCGAATAGTGTGATATGCTCTGTCATATTGTTAGCGATCATTATTTGTGGATTGCTATTAAATTGTTATATTTGTTTAATATGCGGAGGTTTTCGTAATTATATTAGTGAAACGTTCACTCACTACATCCAATTTAACGCTGTTCCGGAAATTCTCAAATTTATTAAACTCTGTTTAGTCGTCGTTTTCACGACGACTGTGATTGGTGGGCTTATTATTTTTGAGTGGGGCGTTTGTTATAAGAAAGGTTGCACAGGAGAATGAAGTAATATTCGCCTAGTGACAGTTCTTAGTTTGTATCAACGATATTAATATAGTGTTTTAAGTCATTTAATGTATGTAATATAATAATGAAGAATATGAGAATAGTATTACTTAACCTGCAAATTAGTGAGCGCCTCTAAAAATATGGACATTAGTTTTGCTAAGTTTATCAAAAATGTTTATGAATTTTGAATCTTTGATGTTATTGTGAGCAATAAGTTTAAAAATTGTTACTTTCAGAACTGTATTATTGTATTGTATAATTGTCTGTTAATAATGGGCATCAAAATATATTTATGAATTTCATTAAATAGGATCAAGTGCACTTCTGTGTTAATACCTGATGTGTTAACATGTACTTGACTGGTATTTGGAGTTAAATAAATCCCTTCCTTGGTTTCACTGACTTTGTGTTATGTTTTATTAATTATTATATATACAAGGGAATATATTTAATACCCTGATTAACCACATTTGACGAATGAATAGCTAATTTTATATTGCTGCATTTGTTAAGTTTATGTTATGAAATTAAACCGCTTTTATTTTGAATACAAACAATAATTTCTTTATTTATTTATTCGAAAAAATCGCTAGAACATTTATTAAAGCAGCAAGAAGTGATTGTATTTGCACCCTTTTCTGCTTGCAAGTTAACGCTGGGCAGTAATTTAACCTTATAGAAAGTGATGAAACAGTTTAACATGGTAAAGTGCTAACCTGAAAAGAGGTACTTTACCTAGTAATCGTTTCTACATAGTAATAAACTGGAACTCAAATTATTGATTCAACCATAACTGAAGTATTTTACTAATTATTTTGTAATTAAACTATACGCGTATTCAAAACGAGCCTTGACCCATACATAAATAAAGAGCAGCAAATTTAATATTATTGCACTTTTAATTTTTCAAGATGTCATAATGAAATAAAACAGCCTTTACTTTGGATAAACACAGTAATTTATTTAATTCTGTATTCACAAAAAACCGCACACTTTATAAATATTTATAATGCGAAAAAGCAACAAAATACATCTATCATGATGGTACAATCTAAAATGGTAAATTCATAATCTGGTAAAAGTACCGTATGCCAAACTTTAAGCAATCGCAGTCATTGTGTAGGAAAATGTTATTTTCAAAGCAATCTTTGCTAGTAGTTTTCTGCAAGGGACCTCTGTTAGTAAAGGAAGTTCTCGCAAAACCACGACAGGAAATTCGATGCTTTAAATATCTACAAAGCACCTTATAGATTTTAACAGGCTTTACTAACCTTTGTTTTAACCGTATATATGACTCAATTGAACAACAACGATCGTGTAAGTGGTACAAAGGCTCAAAAGACCTAAGATCATGGAGAAATCGAGTCTGAATAAACGCCATACGGTGAATTTGAAGGAACGTATCTCCAAGAACATGATGCAATCGCAGACTCTGTTTCTCAAGGCATCATCTAAAACAAATAATATAAATGAAGTTGTAATAGTAGATTTTAAAATATCTAAGTTGTTTTCGACCCTGTAGAAATATAAGGAAGTCTGGATCGTCGTGTCAGAGCCATCTGAATATTATATACAAAAAAGTGAATGTGCTAACGATTATGCCACAATGTGAAAACTTCATAAAAACGACATTAATAATAGTAATGCAACAGTGAAGAATCGTGTCACATAATTTATCGAAGATCGTTTTGTTATCTTTTTTTAGTTTCGTCTAATATTTTATTATATATGTGGGTAATCTTGTTTGTCTATTAACATTCCTTCGTTATTAAGAATTAAGAATGAATGAATTACTCATCAAATGTTTACTCTGCATCATCCGCTAATGAGCTACAGGAGATGGTAAATACTATAAATGAAGCTTTGAAAAGGAAAGGAATGAAAATGAAATGAATGTAAACAAAAACAAAGTTATGCTTTTTGAAAGAGATGAATTTATGATGAATGGCAATATTTTGATAGATGGGGAACAAGTGGAAGAGGTGAAAGAATTTCTGTACTTGGGATCTAAATTTACAAAAGATGGAATATGTGAAAGTGATATTGAAGGGAGTGTGAATGCAAGAAATATGGTAAATGGTGCTCTGCACGCCTTTATGAATAGTCAGATGGTATCTCAAAGGGCCAGACTGCTTGTGCATAGAGGAGTATTGGTGTCAACACTTATGTATGGTAGTGAAAGTTGGGTATGGCAGAAGAAGCACAAAAGTAAAATAAATGCGGTTGAAATGAGAGCGTTGAGAAGTATGTGTGGATTAAAACTGAGTGACAGATTAAGAAATGGTGTGATAAGAGAACATTGTGGTATCAAAGAAGATGTAGTGACAAAAATTGAGAAAGGTATGCTTAGATGGTTTGGGCATGTAGAGAGAATGAATGAAAGGAGACTGACAAAAAGGATTTATGAGTCAAGTGTGAATGCGAAAGTTGGAAGGGGAAGACCAAGGCGAACGTTCCGGGACCAAATCCAGGATATTTTAAACAAGGGCCAGGTCAATAGTACTCTAAACCGACGAATTGTGTGAAAAATTTAATGAGAATGGAAGATGCGAAGGAGATATGCAAGGATCTTGGCAAGTGGAAGGACGTGGTATCTGCAAAAATTTTTGATTTGATTTGATTACCCCTATGGGAATGAGGCGTGATGCTATGTATGTATGTACGTTTCTCATATTCTGTGTCATAAAGTTTATGGAACGCGAATGTCTACACACGCGCCCGCATTTCGCAATATATCGTGGGAGAATTATCGAAATCCTGTGTGCTGGAGAAGAGACTGACCCTGGCTTCCAGCCATCTACCTAATTGCTACAGACTCCAACGTCGGCGCCGATGAAAGATGCCCCTTGAAATCGATGGTAAGTGGACGAGAGAATAGTTGAGAATTGCTGTCCAAAACTTATATAATACAGAATTAATCTATACAGTCCATTCCATTTAATTGAATGGTCAAACAGATTGACTGACTATTCTTATGTGTTACCTCATAAGTTTTTTGGCTAATCTGATTTTGATAACGCTTTTTTATTTGAAAGCTGGAGCTTGGTGTGTCTTGCCATTTTAATTTCATTATGCTCTGACTAAGTTTGAGTTATATTTAAAATCATATTGACTGAGAACAGAGAAATAATAGCCTCATTTTATTCCTTCGTCTTCGTCACTTCAACCGATGGACGTCCACTGCTGGACAAAGTTCTTACGTAATGACGTCCACAAGGCCCGATCTTGGGCCGCCTGGCCCCAGCGGCTATCGGCGACCCTCTTTATAACATCGATCCTCCTCGTGGGGGGTCTGCCTACACTGCGCCGGCCGGTGCGGGGTCACGATTCCAGCACCTTCGGCCCCAACGTACATCGGTCCTTCGGCCTATGTGCCCCGCCCATTGCCACTTCAGGTTCGCGATTCGTAGGGCTATGTCGGTGACTCTGTTTCTACTACGGACCTCTTCATTTCTGATTCTATCACTTAGAGAAACTCCGAGCATAGCCCTCTCCATCGCACGCTGAGTGACTCTGAGCTTCCGCATGAGGCCCATAGTCAGCGACTACGTCTCAGAACCGTAGGCAATACGCAAAGTTCGAAGACTTTGGTCTTCAGGCACTGAGGGATATCGGACTGAAATATCTGGCGTAGTTTCTCGAACGCTGCCCAACCGAGTTGGATTCGTAGATTTATTACTTGTCGATTTATAATGAAAATAGAGTTCTAATCTAATTATATTCTGATGAAGATCTTCCTTGATTTACAACCGAACTCTTCAATAAGTGACAGCAAATCAGCTGGATATATTTATTGTAATTACAGGGATTGTGTACAAAATCACAAATCTTTCCTCGCTATATAATAATATATAACTACAGTATTATAAGTGAGTTTTACTTACCTTCGCAAATAAGTAGTTTTCTCTTTAAATATAGTTTCTTCTTCTTCTCCACTTCGATTGTAATCAATTCAACAAGTATGGCGGGTGTAAGCGGCACGGCAATGTTTAATATTGCATCATAAATGTAAATATCATTATACTGTAATAGAATATGTTTGTTAATTTGTATTTTTTAATAATTATGAATTGATGAATTATGTCAGCAGAATCTCAGTCACATAAATTTTCACCAAACTCTTTTGGTTTTGTTATAGATAATGATCTCACTTATTTGTAATGGTGTTACCTCAGAACTGAGCTATCACATAAATAAGAAGTCCAAGTTAAATACTACCTTGTAAACAGTTAATTTTGTTGTCAGTTGACATTTTGTCGCGGTGATGATAGGACGTGTCGTCACTTTATAATTGCGAAAAAACATCGAATTCATGCCAATTATAGTCAGTAATTGTATTCGTCAGTGTCGAGTGTACATGTAATACCCTTAGAAGTGTTTTTGCATCAAAACCCGTGTTTAATAGACTTCATTCTTCGCCCTACATTTGTGTAAATGTGAGAAGTGATAAAAACTTACTTGAGGGTATTTCATTAAAATTATTAACTAGCTCAGAGTCGTTTGTTCGAATGACAGAAACAAGTTTGCAACTCGCATGACAAGCACAATTTTGTATAGTGGCGCATGAAGTCGCTCCTAACAAGACGATATACAGTGTTCTATTCCGGCATTTTATTTATTTATTGTTATATTTTATTTTTTATTCAAATTTAATTTTATCGTCATATCATATACATTTATAAATAATAACATATTATACATATACTCGTTTATCTACATCGAGTCTATCCCGTAGCTAGATATGCCTATCAATCCAAAAAGAAAGTTCAAACAATGCAACGCTTGTCAAGATGAAGTACGGTCTGTCACAGAACAGATAAGGTGCACCATATGTAGCATCGTCTACCATAAACTATGCGTTTCTTTGCCAAGCGATGCAGCTGCATCAACCCTTTTGGATTGGGTTTGCCCTGCATGTCAGACCTCGCGGCGCCGGGGCGGTGATAACTCCAATACTCCTGTTAGAAGTGTTGGATCTATGCGTAGTGATCCAGTAGAAGACGTTGGCGCCCAATGCTCTAAGAAAACAACTCC
>JACTOM010000907.1:1966680-2050412 GCA_015832385.1 Elymnias hypermnestra
ATTTTATAGTATGATGACTTAGATTTGCAATTGGCTTCGACAAGACTTTTCCTTTGCAATTTTAAGATATTTTAAAGCAAATTTATATGATCCACTTGTCATCTAAATAATGCAAATATAGGCTTTATATTTATTGAAAAACGAAAAGTTTTATTAACAAAAGCTTACAGGTACGCCACATTAGTTTTTTTTAACAATATCAATAAAGTGATTTTAATAAACCAGTAGTTAATGGTGTAAATTTTTCATACCAATAATTTCGAGCCGTATCCCACTTGTTTGAGGTTTTCTAACAAATCGTTGTAATATAGCAAATATCTTTCCATTTTTTGAATTTGTACATTATAGGCTTCAACATTCCACAAGCGGATAGTAAAATCTAAATTCTTCTCTATTGTAATCCTTAAGGACTTCATCCGATTCCACAAGTGTTCAAACATCATTATCAGAGTCAAATTATGCAAATTGCATCCCAGAGATAACAGCATTGCTACCAACAATGCGAATGTTTCCTCAGTATTGAATATAGGCATATTAAGAAGTTGTATACAACAGAGCACGTTAAGTGATATGGTTGTTAAGAAAATGAATGCTGAAATTAGCAATTCGTGTTTCCTTTTATGCAGCTGTATGTTTGCCGATTCAATAGTTTCCAATCCTCTATGATATTTCTTATAATTTTCACCATTGCTTATAAACGACACTGTAGATGTTACAACGAAGATCAGAAGCTTGTATAATAATATGAGCAGTGGTTTACTTGTAATTGGACTATATATCAGGTTGAAGAAAAAATAGTACGATTCAATAATCACAAAGCATATGCAATAAATCCGAGACAAAATAGCGAGCTTAAAATTTGTACTTAACTCCGAATAAGTTCCCAGCATCAATCGAGTGAATAAAATCACATTTGTGATAATACAATTTATAGGTCTCATGATATCGGTAAATAAACGTGTAAGTACCGAATCATTGGATAAAACTTCTCTTTCTATGGCGTGTCTTCAAAGCACGGTGCTTATAAAGGGCACTATTAATCAATATATTGCACTAAAAAATTATAAATTCACATCTGTAACGAATTGTTATTATAGCATAGAATAGTAATGACTTCGCAGTCATCGATATCCATTACATTAAGATTTACTTTGTATTTAGGTATAATTATTGATAGCAATACGAGTACAATGTACAACCAATTTTTGTTAATCGCGTGGAAAGATTCTACATACTTCAATTATTTGAAAACAAATGAAAAATTAATAAGTTTATCGATGTAATTTTCATTTTACAGAGCTATGATAATCAACTTTACTAGTTAATTTGTAGAAAAACAAATAGTTGGCCACAAAGTGTCACTGTTTTTACGACATTATTACTAATCAAAATATTATATATTTACATATATAATATTTTGATTCAACGAAAGCATTCGACACTGTGTCACGATTTCTTTTATATATTTCACTAAAAATACAATGTCAATTATTAAGACGTAAACGAATACAGTAGGGAACCTGATATTTATTGAATAATTTATATTAACTAAGGTAACCTGTAAACCGGCTTTATCCGGAAGGTCGGAGTGGAATGCGTTGAATTCGTTGGCGTAATGGCCCATCCAAAACGACGGCGGTATTGACCGAGATGTTACTAGCAGGATAAATGCAGGTTGGATGAAGTGGAGGCAGGTCTCGGGAATAATTTGCGATGTAAGAATGACTCTTACAATAAAGGTGAAATTTTATAAGACAATCGTAAGACCTGTCATCCTGTTTGGATCTGGCTGGGTCACTAAAGGGGAGAATGAAAGGAAATTGCATTTAGCGGAGATGCGAATATTGACATGAATGTGTGGAGTGACAAAATTAGATAAAACTAGGAATGAATATATTAGAGGAAGTGTGAAAGAGGATATGTGTGTAAGGGGCGTTAATGTAGAAATGACACTGGATAGAGTGAAGTGGCGAAAGGAAACATGCTGTGCCGACCCCACCAAGTGGGATAAGTGCAAGAAAATGATGAATGGCCAATACTCTCTTCGTTAAAGTGGGTTCTAATTTCGATTCCTTTTTCAAGGTAAGGCAACGACATATTTAGAGAATTACATATTCCAATTTGTCTGCCTAAACTGATAAGTGGTTGTCGCCATGCCTAACATCCTACTCAAACAACGTAAAAAAATTGCAACTATCACTTTCCATAATCGATCAGCAATAAGACTACATCTCGTATCTGCCACTGTTAAAATAATTTCATGACTAAGAAGCTTTTGAATATTAAATCAGATTTTTTTATTATTTGTTAGAATATAGATTTGTACAGTTGTTTTATCAGAAACAAATAAAGGGTAACAAATCCTTCGGCAACCCTAAGCTAAAACTTGTTATGATTGAGATGCGTCCGGTTAGACAAATTCGTGCTATTACAACTCTATTCGTTCTGTGCCATTTGTATTGGTCAGTGATGGAGTAGGCCATCATAGTGATGAAGATCTGCTTTGCCTGTTATATGAGCAATAACTGAGCATGAAATATCCTTATTAATATAGTTCAGATTGCATATCTAGTGTAGAATTGCGTTAATGTATCGCATAGCGGTTTATTATCTGTATTTCGTCTGTTATGAGAAATGAAAAAATCGTTTATTGTACTTTCCTTGGGTTTTTAAATACTGTGTCCATGGTAGAACCCTTCAAATAAGCATGTATATGCTTGTGACAGAAGAACTTTAACAACACTTGTTTAATTATTCTAAGATGGTACGTGTACTCGTATATGGAATACATATGTAATGGTGCGTGCCTATGTGTATGAGTGTGTGCGTGTGTGTGTGACTTCGTACGAGGGTACTTGTGTTATTTTCTTATATATATGGATATCAATCTTGAACATTTGTATTGTTTGTCTATTGTCGTTCTTTTTCAATCACATATTCTGTATTATTATGCGGTGTAATGCAATTATAATTATTTTTCATTCACTTAATCTATAATGCTGGGGTTGTGTATTCTGTTTTATTTGGTTGTGGTTTAACAATATATTTCAGCTATTTATAGGTAATCAAAATTAAACTTTATATGCTCTTAAAAACCGAACAATGTCCTTTGTGTCTTCTCCAATAACTTGACACTGGCGTGATAATCTGTACCCAATTGGCATACCTGAAAATCACTAAACAAAAGGAGAAGAAGATCTAAAATGCAACGAGAAAAGATTGTTGTAACCTCGCGTATCATGTGTGAATTGTTCAACTTTTGTGTGCTGAAGAAGAGACTGACCCTGGTTTCCATCCCCATCCCTGATTGCTACAAACTCCAACGTCGGCACCAACGAAAGAAGCCCCTTGAAGTCTGTCAAGGTTGATATCAAGGACGTTAATAGTTTGACATTTGTCGTTCCAAAACATATATAATGCAGAATTAATCAGATATAGTTCCACTAAATCGAAGGATCGAATCGGTCTAGGTTATAGTAGATTTCCCCCAGACTTGTTGCCTCCATTTTAAAAGAGCTGAAGGTTACTCTAAAGGTATTAGCGATATGTTAAAGGCTCTTACTACAGTCATTTGGACAAGTCGCGCGAAGGCTCATAGATAATCTAGAGAAACTTAGAAAATGGAAGGTGAAAGACACAGGGGATAAAGCCTTGAACGAAGGTCAGATTAGATAATAGAACGGCTAAATAAAAAAGCCGGACTTATGATTAATTTACTTATTAATATAATAGATAGAGATAACCAGATTCATTTGTAACATCGCTAATTTCAGGGAAGAGCTACAAGCAGACGATTTGCATACATCATTAGTAAAGAACGAAGCATAAAATTGCCTCGCAATCGAAATAGCACTAAAGAAGTATTAATAAAAGCAAATAAAATTTTTGTTGTACAAGTAGGCTTTTACAGCGCTTTAAACAATCAAATTTAGGCGTTTTTTTAACATATTTAATATATAATCAAAAAACGATTGTAGACTTTAAATTAGGATGGTTTTTTTGCGTCCAGTTTTAAGTAGTATCCACTACAAATCCAGTCAAGTATTCCTTAATTTAGCATTTAACATCTAATCAAATATAAGTATATTTGATTAGAAAGATTTTTTCTGTTAAATAATTCTCTGTATTAGAGTAGATTTGGGAAATTGAGGTTCTTATACCCCTTTCCATCAGCTGTGGTGGATCTTTGATAAAAATCGCAAATAGGTATGTTTTAGAACTCATAATCTCGTTCCAATTCTGTGTAAAAACAACAAAGCCTTTATAATACGAGTTAATGATATAACAAACGCGAACCAACATCAAGTCCCATAAAACTGATTGAGAAGGGTCCCGTACAAAAACAAACTCTCTTTCAATACAGTGCGGTCCCCTGTCAGCGAAACAAAACGCTTTAAGAATGAAAAATGAAATCAACTGGACAGTGCGTAGTAAGGACAACTAAAACTACGGTCTTAAAAAAGCAATGATTGTAATGTTCCAAGTATATCCTAACATGCATACAGCCTACAGCATCAAGCCTCATTCCCATAGAGGTAGGCAGAGACCACGTCCTTCCACTTGCCACGATCCTAGCATATCTTCTACGCTTCTTAAATTCTCTTAACACCTTTCATACAAGTTCGTCGGTTTAGAGTGCTCTTAACTTATTTAAAATATCCTGGATTTGGTCCAACCATGTTCGCCTTGGACTTCCCCTTCCAACTTTCCCACTGAATCTGAAGAGATATATGAGGAATCAATCAAGGGATTTATGAGTCAATAAATCCCTTTTATCAGTCTCCTTTCATTCATTTTCTCTACGTGCCTAAACTATTTTAGCATACCTTACTAAATCTTCTTTTATACCACAACGTTCTACAAATATATTTTTAACTAGCTCAAATCGCGACTTTGTCTGCGTGGAATGTTTTTGGGGTATCATTTTCGAATAGCATTCCTGTGGGACGTATTACGTAAAATCCGTTCTTAGCTGACCTCTACTCGGCAAAAGGAATATTCTTACTAACTTTCAAGTCTCTACGCCTTATGGTTCCAAAGATATCGTGCTGAGTCAATAGATACCTGGGTATATCTTTTATATATATAGATTATATAATAACGACTTCCGAAACGCCTGTCTGGTTTCCACAAATAGACACAGTATTTCTTAAAGAAAGATTATGTAGATAATTTGTCAAGGTCATAAAGATAATTGTTGCAAATATGGGAAAAAATCAAACCGCCTGGGAGCTAGCATCGAAAATGCTGCCTAATCCCATAACCCATCCCCATCCAGTGCATAGATCTACAAAAAAGTCTTCGGTGGTATATATCTATATTTTAAATATAGCTCGCTTTTTTACCTTCTAAGAAAATTGACACTTTTGCATTTAAAATGAATATTATAAAGAGTAAGAATAATAAATAGGAACAGTAATTAAGTTAACAAGCTAATGCTATAATATGACAGCCTCGTGACGCAATGGTCCAAGAACTGGTTTCGTTGGGAGAGGTGCTGTGTTTAATGTTTGGCACTACAAATTTAGGATATTGTATTTTATAACTTGTCTGAGCTTAAACTGGTGAAAGGCTTCGTCTGTGACTAGCTCCAGAGTGATGATGTGCAGAAACCAAAAGAAGTAGATAACGTATTACTAGATAAGCATGCTTTCATGTTAGACTGTGTCGTAATTTACCATCAGGTGAGATTACGATCAAACGTTAACCTGTCATGCAATCATAATTCAAATATTTTGTCAAGTTCCTAAGTCTATACTTTTAGTTGTTTCTGTATCCAAGCTTGACCATCCATTTATCAGTGGCACTTAGCCGAATTTACATAAAATCCAACGCATGATTAATGCGCGTACGTGATACGGTAGTGTTACCAATGCGGATTATTGTATAGTTGATAAATTATGCCACGTAAATAGGGTGATATGAATAAACCAGGTCTATGAATTGATAACATACAAATTAACATCATATTATCATCCAAAGCTAAAACAAGTAGTTTTTCAATAGTAAATAGTTCAACTTAGATATGTTTAAGTTATCACCTCTGTTACTCGTGTTGAGAGCTATATTCGGAGTTTTTTGTTAAAATTTATATTTATTTTTTGATTTTTAGTGAATCTGAAGTAAACTAACAAATTTGTCTCAATATATGTACACCTAAAACGCGTTTCTCATATGAGATAACACCGTTTAAATGAAACAACTTTACAAAGTTAAATTTACATTAATATCGCCACACCCGGGATCGAACCCGAAACCCTTATACCACCGCTTCACACATAATTCACCTTTCAAATATTGCAATGCAGCAACAAACGTAAGCTCATTGCTATTTGATTACAGACACTTATATTTTCTGCCATATACCGCATCCTTACTGTAAGCCGTTGAGGAGTTCCATTGATCTTCATATTTAACTACGACTAGAACTTGACCATACAGATGTTACGGTAGGCAACTCAAATATCCGGATAGCCTATAGAAGATACTCCTAAGAATTGAAGAGTTCGGTCACTTTGTCATGGATTCCATCATCAGAACCTAACCAAATTATCACAAAACAACCCTTGAAGTATATTCTTTCCAATAAAAAAAGAGTCATCGAAATCGCGCACATGCTTAATGCAAATTTAACACTTATCCGGTTTTCTCATGCATGCCATGATCAGAACTGGATAAAAAAAAATGGGACCCTATAACGAGCACCGCCTTTCATTAAAAAAAATCATCAAGATCGGTCCACCCCGTCGGGAGATATGAGGTAACAAACATAAAAAAACAATACAGAAGAATTGATAACCTCCTCCTTTTTTGAAGTCGGTTAAAAAATGTAACGAGCATGACTTTGTTTGATATCTAAAGTAATATTATAAAGTCGAAACATTTGTGTTTTTGTATATATGTTTTTAATGTTTTCACACAAAAATTACTGGACATATTTCAAAACTTGTTACACCATTAGAAAGCTACATTTTCACTGAATAACATTACTTTAAAAAAAAATAGGGATGCCTAATACAAAATACATGAATGTGACCCAAGGTGTCAAGATTTGTCAGAAAAAATCGGTCATCGCGTGCGCTGAGAAAAGTATTGATAATAGAGCTATGTTCAACATACATAGAATCACGCCTCATTCTCAAAGGGATAGGCAGAGACAACATCCTTCCACTTGCCACGATCCTTGCATATCTCCTTCGCTTCTTTCATTCTCATTAAACCTTTCATACAACTTTATCGGTTAAGAGCACTCTTGACCTGGGCCTTATTTCAAATGTCCGGGATTTGGTCCAGGAACGTTCGCCATGGTCTTCCCCTTTCAACTTTCGCATTCACTCGTGACTCATAAATCCTTTTTGTCAGTCTCCTTTCATTCATTCTCTCTACATGCCCAAACCATCTAAGCATACCTTTCTCAATTTTAGTCAATACATCTTCTTTTATACCACAACGTTCTCTTACCGCACCATTTCTTACTCTGTCACTCAGTATACTTCTCAACGCTCCACATATACTTATCAACGCTCTCAACTCTACTGCATTAATTTTACTTTTATGATTCTTCTGCCATACCCAACTTTCACTACTATACACAAGTGTTGACACCAACACTCCTGCATGCACAGCCAGTCTGGCCCTTTGAGACACCATCTGGCTATTCATAAAGGCGCGGAGGCCACCATATACCATATTCCCTGCATTCACTCTCCTTTCAATATCACTTTCCTGTAAAATATTTTTGGAATTATTAAAATTGGACATACATACATTCAAAAGGTATAACGAGTTTAAAAATGATAATGTTACGACATAAAGTATTAGTATAACAATGGCAATATTCATTAGGTTAACTTCTGACTAAATCTAAACGGGAGTGTGGGACTCGCTGGCAAAGCCAGAATACGCCACTTAAACCCATCGATACCCTCCCCATCCATTAGTGGAGCACCAGAGGAACGGTTGACGCAATCTACCTTGGTACTCCGGGATACTCCTGCTGGAAACTTAGGAAGGGGGTAGGAGCAGGGCAAATCTACGCCTCCTACCTCCCAACCTCCGGCGCCCTAGAAGAGGAGCGTCTAAAGAGTCCTCCCTCTGCCTCTTATGTGCCTCCTTCAGCGAAATAAAATATTTACAGAGGAAGGCCACTGACCTCCATTCCCTTTCGCTAATCGCAACTATACCCTCCAACGAAAGTCCATAATGTCTGCTTTTATTCGTTACCACAGTTCTTCTGAAATATTCAGTACACATATTTGTATATCTATCTTAAAGTAATTAAAAACTAAGTGAAATAAAACTTTTATGCTAACAAAAATAAGTCTATAGTCCAGTAAACTATCCTCTGCCACGAGCACGGCATTGCTAGTATAATATATAGATTTGTATCCATAAAAATTCTTCGTTTTCAATGCATCAGAACGCTCATATATTATTATCAAGTCAGTATTTCAAAATGAAAATGAATTATTGACGTCTTCGTAATTCCTACAGGATTTTTACGGCTCATCCATTATTTAAGCGAATGGAGGCTTTAATGATTTACAGTTTCCGTTTGCAAACGTGTCGGGTGCGAATATTCGTCATATTTTGTATCACCTTCTTTTGCACCTGGATTTATAAAATAAATCAATTCTTGTTAATACGGACTTACGTATAAACGATGTTTAAAGATGGATTATCGACGCCAACTTCATTTTGCCACATTATTGTTCGGTGTTATAAAATACAAAATTCCACTTTATTTATACAATAAACTGCGCTGGGCTTACCACGATAATACAGCCTATGCAACAAGGCATCACACGTTTATGTTAAATTTTCCTAGGTATGGTACGGCTTCTTTTCGTGGGAGCTTTAAGTATAACGCAACTAAGTGTTGGAATAACCTCCCGCCACCGTTTCGAAAGCTCATGACAATTAAGAGTTTCAAAGTTAAATATAAACAACATTTATTAAATTTACAATTACACACCTACTAAAATTTAGAAAGATTAGAATAATATATCAATTGTTAATATACCTAAAGTTAGAAAGTAAATACATTTCTTTGTTAATTATAAAGTATTATATATAAGTTATTACAAAAGAATGGTCTCTGATATCCGCGGATTTAATTTAATTTCAATATATAATTATTAATGATAGGGTCTAATATATATAAAAACACTCTTTTTAATTCTTTTTTTTTATTGTATGTCTATTCTATTTTTGTTCGGTTTTATTCTATTTTTGTTTTGTTTTTGTGATAGTAGTTAAGATTGGATACTAGATTATATTGTGTTAGATAGTAGTTAGATTTTATATTAAGTCTTGGTATTAATATTATAAAAATTAATAACAAGTATGATACTTTGTCCGGGACGGGTTGATGAGGCTGCAGCTGAAAATCGGCGCCATGTGCCATATTTGTGGCACATGGCACAAGCCGAGCTGTTTTGGCTTTTCGGGGCTATGTGGGGTTTGCACGGCCATTTAACAAAGTTGTGCAATTATTATTTTTATTCTTTATTGTTTTAAGTGCATTTAACTCACAATGCTCTGAATAAAGCATTCTTTCTTTCTTTCTTTCTTTTATTTATTTTATTTATTTATTTATCATCAAGACATACAGTATTAATAACTAGTATAAACTGTGTTTCAGTAGTCATCACCTTCCTAATGTACTATCAATTACAATCAACCGCACATCTTAATATATGTTAAGATAAACATTTTTTTTTTAAATTATATCGGAGAATAGGTTTACTTATCCTACAAATTAGTGAAAAATTATAAAAGTAATAATCAAATCTCGGAGTAGTAGTTGAAACGCGGTATTTCAACTATTACTCCGAGATTTGATTATTATTTTTATAGTAGTAATAGAATATCCATATTCACATAAATGTTTGAGGTCAATGATCCTAAATAGCACTACCTACTCCAACCATTGGACTGCCTCCTTGATCTAGTGGTTAGCATGTTCGACTACAGCCATGAGGTCCTGGGTTCGAGTCCCGGGTCGGGCCAATTAAACAAAAAAGTCAATATTGAGTTTTCTATTTAAGATATTCTTAATATTTGCCCGAAGTTGGGAAGTTGGCGGTGTGATCCACCCCCGTGCCTCGGAGAGCACGTTAAGCAGTCGGTCCTGCGCCTGATCTCTCTCCGGTCGTGTCGGATTCCCGTCACATCGGACTATGACAGTGAAGGAATAGAGAGTACACTTGTGTGCTATGCCTGCCAATCCGCAGTGGAGCAGCGTGGTGAGTCTATGCTCTAAAAACCCGCGCTCCTCGGAGTGAGGAGGCCTGTGCGCAGCAGTTGGACGTTAATGGGCTGCTACTAACTAACTCCAATCATTAGTGTTTATCAAAGGATAGTCTTTAACAATAGAACTTTTATAATATACAAACTTTTAATTTCAAACAAATTATCGTCAAATTTTGACCCTCGAGCTACCACTGGTATATAATTATTCCGAAGTATCGTGTAAATAAAAACAAACTTGAAATCCCATATTTTAGAGTGAAGAAGGTTCAGAAATAATTTGTCGGGTTGAACATACTGATCCTCCGCATAGTTTTAAGACATCTTTTTACAAAAGCCATATTATAATGTTGAAGATTATTTAAGCGATTGAAATGTTTTGAATTGATTCCAGTTGCTCACAGAAGCAATATATACATTGTAACATACGAAACTATCCTTAAAAGAGTAACCGTTGAGTTTCTTGCCGGTTTCTTCTCAGCGGATTCAATTTTCCGAACCGGTGGTAGATTTGTTACTACTGACGATTCAAAAGTGTTTTTTGAGACTACTTGAATAAAGAATATTTTGAATTTGATTTTGAAGACAATGCAAATCATTTCAGGAGGGGTGATATAGGGTAAAGTGTATAAATGGATTTAGATAAAGCATTTGATATGATTTGGCAACACGATATAAAATTGGACAAAACACAAACAACATAACTAGCCGCAGAGCAGTCGGTTCAAAATGACGTTCGTTTTTCTCACATCAATTTCAAATTTGACATTGACAAATCCCCGGTCATTTCCGTTGCGGTTCGGATGTTCATATCATTTATATTCATTCGAGTTTCGTTCTTTATACGAGTGATAAGTCAGCGAGAAGACTGAAATGGGGCTGAAAAATGACATCTTTCGATTTGCTACGATTAAAGAAATGTCTTCTAACTTTTTAATTCACCCCTCAGTGATAAAACTAGTTTAACTGTCAATTAACTTACAAAAGCATCAAGTAGATGTTGCCGTTCATATGTTAGATTATGGCTTAAAATTCATTATCGTGAGGAAAGCAATCCCAATGTCCTACTTTATGCTTATGTAACTTAGTTGACAGCAAAACTCAAACCAAATAAACCTTATCTATCGGGAATGGCCAAATAAATAATATAAAAATATAATATTAATACATAATCAATCAAACATTGCACAATTTTCAAGATCTGTATTCTTTTCCAATATTCGTTAAAGACTCTACCACCGGTTCGGAAAGTATTTAATTATTAAGACGAATCTGGCAAGAAACTCAATAGGTATCATGTGATTATTAACATAGAAATACAATGGCATCATCAATATCCATTAACATTAAATATAAAACAAAACACAATTATTATTATGACATAATAATTAAAAAAGGTTTTCAAATTAGAGGAATACACTTAGCTTTGTATCGCAGACCAGCCCAATTTACTAACACAATTAACTTAAGCTGAGAAGTGAGTAGTTCCAATATTCGTCAACGACTAACTCTCCAATAACCCACACTCAACAAGAAAACTGGTATCCGTGCCAATTTTTGCAACCATTTAAAAATAATTCAATGCCCCATCTTATTAAACACCGATACTTTCATAACATTAAATTGACAACCTTATTTGCGGCACCTGGACAAGAGATCCAGCTGAAAATCAGCGATGCATGGCCTTCAGACTGTGTATCATAAATGCTGATCTGGGTCCATTGTCTGGGTTATGCCACACATCGCAGGGTATTATAAAATATACTAAAATATATTGCGATGCGTGGCATAATGTATAAATAAAGATATTTTCTTTCTTCTTTCTTTCTTATTTTAAAATACAATCGCAATAACACCGAATACTTCCATAATATTCAATATACAATCCAATGAAGCTCTGCTACTTCCTCAATAATTAATTGCCAATCTCAAAGATAATAACCCTAACATACTCGTATGTTATATCCAAAGTCGAAGTAAATCTGTGACAGAGATTTTTATTTATACAAATAATACTTGACACTTTTACGAAAAAAAGTGAATACACCTCATATAATTTAAGATATAAAAATAAAATTGCTGTTAATTCTAATAGGTTACATAAATTTGACAAGTCATTCAAAGGTAACTGTATACGTTTCTATAACAAACTCCCAGAAGAAGTTACAAAGATGTCTATGAGGAAATTTCAATCTTTCATTAAAAGAAAGCTAATAGAGAAATCAGTTTATAATTTGAAGGAATATTTAGAAGACAAAAAACCGTGGGAAAATGAATTGCTCTATATGTATCTTGATATAGAGTAAATTAAAAATATACATTGTAATGATGATAACATAAAAAAAACGTACACCCGACTGAGTTTGTTGTGGCCTCTTCTCAGATCAGGGCGCAAAGGAACCCTCGTAACTTTAGATTGTAAGTAGTTCTTTAATGTTATCATCATTCATTTAAATATTATATGGAAAAAAAACAATATTTTACGATTCATAGGTGCTGTAATAAGCCTACTTGAATAAAGATATTTAGACTTAGACTTTGACTTTGACTTTAATAAAACTTTGTTATTTAGTCAAAAAATACAGGATCGAATCAAAAATTCTGGTTCCCGCTGGGGTCTATCCAGGACAATTAAATCAATGGTCAAGCCCGGGTATTGCCACTGATATTGCGTCGTCGTCGCCATTATCATCGCCTACATCAGGAGGCAGGGGACGCCCAGTGTTTGCTGCTCTTGAGTGCTGGCTGGCAATGTGTGGGGAGTGCCGATAGACAGATGGCGCCAGCGATCCACAGACTATTGCACTCTGATATATATGTAAATGAAATTCGCTCCATTTATCTTTTCCTAAGTCATGTTATCTCTTTAAATTCGTTATTAATCGATACACTAACTCTTTCCGCTTTATTTTTTTTGCATTAACCTTATTGTAAGAAAAATTAACAACCGTAAGAAAGTAGAGTGTTTATATACGTAAAAATATTGCTGAAAATGGTACAGAAAAAAACAGGAAGCCTTACAAGAGCCAACATTAACGTGTTAAGCGACCCGTTATAATATCACCCTCCGCGATCCAAACGCCCGTATGGAAATGCTATCGCGAATTTATTGTTATAAGTCCTCCAGCTAAGTGATATTCGAGATTTCCTTCCAAATATGCTCCAAACATTTTCCTTATTTTATGTAAAAGCCGTCCACAATAACTTGAAACTCGTCTATGAACAATCTTCCCGAGATTCTATACAAACTGCAAACTTATCACAAGTAGGTACAGTTCAAATAATATTGGACGGTAGGTTACAATTTATTTCGTATTTCAACTGATTGCTCAACGCGGCGCCATTTTCAAATTGAAGGTAATATTGTACTAAATGAGGACTGATTGCAGAAAGCTTGCAACCTTAATGATTTTTAAATGAAAATAGATCTTAAAGCGTTCATAATTCAGCATAAATCTGAATTTCAAACTGTTGAAGAAAGAGTAGGCGACAATAAATGTAATAGACTGGATAATGAATCAGAAATAATGTTTAATAATGATTTATTGAGCTTTCAGTAGACAGAAGACCTAGGTCTTTTTTTTCTGTGGAATATGATGACACTTATCTTCTTTTAAAACATTTTTGATTGATTTATAAAGAAAAAAAAAATGCTTAAAAGTACCACCAGTCAGCCGCTGTGCTTCCACTTTCTAAATCACCTATATCTTCTAACACATCCATTTTAACGAATCCCCTTAAAGGCAGTATTAATCTACATGAAATATATAACGTTCGAAATGCATTAAACTGGATAAGAAATAATATTGTATCTTATAAAATAGCTTGGCAAATAGCACATATTTTTTTCCTAATATGTTAAAGATATAAATGGTTATTGAGGGTTATCCTTCAGAGATAAGTATATATTATTTCAGACATTATTATCGGTCTTTTTAAGATTTATAATTCTCTACTACATTATTTCAATGTATCTCATAAGGTTTGGTCAACGTTTGCGATTTAAGTGCTCAAAAAGATGTTTGTTAAGACATGGCATTACAAGTTTTAAATTTTTCTGATGTTCTGTTCTGTAATATGTATGTATTATACATATAAAGATTCCTCCCGTATCATTCTATCTATGGCTCAAGACTGCTTTATAACATGTTAAATAATTTAAAAGATCTAAGCGAACAGACAGCGAAAGCAACTTCATTTTATACAATAAATTGGCAATAAAGGAAATTGAACAAGAAAACTCTACTACCGAAGCAAGTATATTTTTGATTTTCTGTCAGTGTATTAAATCATTCTTTTCATTTATATAGTTAAAAAGTATTCGACATTTAACATAACAAATTCATAACACTTAAATCGCGAACAAAACGTTTTCAATTGCACGAAACAAACTGACATAAGAATCCATTATTGTATCAATCGAGCCGAGTGAACGTTGAAAACAGAAAATGGTATTTGTGAACGAATTGCAAATAAAACGTTTGTCGTACCATCAAAAAGGTTTGTGCAATAAATTAAAGGTAATATACATGTTAATGGCATAAGAAAATCTACGTCTTCCCCTTTGCTCTTGCTTACATTGCTTCAAGAATATAAGACAGAATGGATAAGGCATGTTATAGACACGTGTGCATATCACATTTAACTAGCTATAATCCACGGTTCTACATATCAAGTTTATGGTATTACAAATCGGTCCAGTAATGTTTAGCTTGATAAAAATAAAAACAGTTTAGGCATTAGTATCTTTATAATATGAGCAATTCACCAGTCGTAGGCCCAGTTATAAGGGTTCCTACAATTTTCTTTAGATTGACATTTTTCAATTCGTTATATCTTTTGAATGGAATGTCCCATTTTAATAATTTTAAAAATGCTTTATTGGTATTGAAACGGTCTTTAGAAAATAAAATACGATATGGATTAATACAGAGGTATGAATGGTATGGTTTGATTATTGTCGGCACTGTTATTCACTTTTAAAATGCAAAAAGATGTAGTTATAGTGTCCTAACTATAGAAGCTGGACATATTGTCTCTCGCTGACTTTGTTGTAGATATTAATACATTCTATAATATTGTGGAACATTTTTTTGTTCTATCATCAATAGTTTCCGCAGCGCAAGCGATGACAGATTTTTACACTCTGGACTAAGTGAAATTGCAGCTTTCTAATGGTGAAAACATTTTTGAAATCGGTCCAGTAGTTTTTGTGTGAAAACGTTGCAAACATACATCCAAAAAAACAAATGCATCCTCTTTATAATACAGTTTAGATTGAATAGTTATGAAGATATCATGGTGAGTTAAGTGAGTGAAGTGGCCTTAAACCATCTTCATTGATGGTTGGAAAGGCTATAATGGGCGTAGATACAAAATTCACGCCATAAAATAATAATTAAATATCTCCAAATAGCTTAAAGATAGGTTAAACAATTGTGATTATTTGAATTGGTATATAGCTTTCATCATTAATAACAGTGTGACTGGGAATTACAATGGCTTAGAATACCAGCGTACAGCTACAATGTTATGTTACTGCATTTTGTTATGTAGTCGTATTTATACATCAAATATATGGAAAAATTGTCCACCAGTTAGTACATCAAACACAAACAACTTTCATAAAATATTCTTATCCTGGAAGGAATGAAACCGTTGTTTTATCAATAACGTGGATAACTTATTGAAAATGGTATAATAGAAACCATTGTTTTTTTATTTATCAAATTACTTTATTGAAGTAAGCCTTTACAGCATTTTCAATTGTCGAATACAGATTTGTCTACACATTTCAATATACGACTAATGATATTAAAGAACAACTTACAATATAGAGTTACGAGTGCCTTCGCATCCTGAACTGTGAAGGCCCCGAGGTTTTTTCAGCGTCTAAGTAACCACTGAAATTCTAGTACGATTTTTCAATTAATTTTCTTTTAATAAAAGATTTAAATTTATTAAGTGACATCTCTAGAACGTCATCAGAAAGTTGGTTATAGAAACGTAACCTTTGAATGAGTTGCTAATTTTAAACAACTTACTAGAATTTATAATTAGTTGAAAATCTGAAGTATTTTTAAATGCGTACAGCATTTTTTCATATCTAATATTTCGTGTTTGATTCTAATACTTTGCCGCGTCAAATTTGACTGCATTCGTAACTCCTTGAACAGATCGCTTGCAAACGTGCGAGCCGACCAGTGGAGTGAATCTAAAAGCATTGTAAATTTCATACAAATGCTGTCGTCAGTACATTTGATACCGTTTCCAAATCTCCACAAGATGTAGTACTCCCTGAAGAAACATTTAAGTGCTCACTCATATACATAAATCGAAATAAGAGCATAAGAATTTAAAAAATCGTGGAACATAAACTACTCAGTATTTTCAATTGTTAATTTATTTACGGCCTTTGTTACTCCGCTTGTTAAATCTCTAGTAACTTCTTAGATATCTACTTTAATGAAATGCCATTTAAGGCAATTTTAAACAATATAAAATAAGAAATATTGTATTGTATAAACTAACTTGATAAATATCACATATTATTCATAATATGTAAAGGATAGAAATGATTACTCTAGGTTCGTCCGATAATCCTCAGTGCCTGAAGACCGTCTTCGAACAGTGCGTGTTGCCAGTGATGACCTACGGTTCTGAGATGTATTCGCTGACTATGGGCCTCATGCGGAAGCTCAGAGTAACTCAGCGTGCGATGGTGAGGGCTATGCTCGGAGTTTCTCTACGTGATCGAATTAGAAATGAAGAGATCCGTAGTAGGTAGAACCAAAATCACCAACATAGTTCTACGAATCGCGAACCTGAAGTGGCAATGGGCGGGGCACATAGTCCGAAGGACCGATGGACGTTGGGAGCCGAAGGTGCTGGAGTGGCGAGCCCGCACCGGACGGCGCAGTGTAGGCAGACCCCCACAAGGTGGACTCTAGGTTATCCTTTAGAGATAAATGTATAACATGGGGGATTATTTGTCAATCATTATATGGTGTATAATTCTGTAGGATATTAATTTGATCTCGTAAGATTTACGATTTAAACGCACAAAGTATATGTTAAGTAAGTATATGTTTGTTACATCACATTACAAATCATTGAATTTTTCGTATTTTCTGTACGTACTTCTACTACTGAATAATTTCGGGGTATTGAAGTGAGAAATGTTCGTGTAGATTTTTTCGATAAATTGTCATGTCAGTTTCTAAATTTGTAATGAAGTAATAATACTCGTATATGCGCATTATGAGAATGTTTACTTCTTTTGTCCATTTCACGCGCGTCCTCGGTTTTCCAGCATTAGTGGACGCAGGTAAAAAGGCGTTTACCTCCTGCGCAACACTTGCAGCTATTCTTTGCCTATTTTTTCTGACGGTAAATTTATGATCATATGATACGAGTGAGAATTAATGTCTACGCTACTTATATTCGAGTTGTTCTTAACTGTAGGCGTAAAGTTCGTGATGTTATAGATGGATGCAAGAAAATTAGCTATTGATTCCTGCACAACACCATACGTCGACGACGATTATGATGATGAAGGTGATATAGATGGTGATATATAATTCGGAGATGATATAGGTGATTGAAAGGGACTCTGCAAACTAGATACTGGGGACGAAGAGATCGTAATTAAACCATCTGTTTGCATAATTTGTGTACTTGCAGCAACTTGTGACTGGGCAGGTAATGACTAGGGTGAAGATTCGGCTGGAGCTTCTACGCCGCGAGCCCGCCTGCTCAACTCGCTGCGATCGGCTGTAGCATCTTGAGTGACGAGTGCCCGCCTACTCAACTGCTCGTCACCGGTAGTCCGCATACTGAGGCATCCAGGACCGGCTCCAGATGCACCCCGGTGAACCCCGGGCAGCGACCTTAAACTATACCTTCTTTGTCCTTGTAAAGATAATACTAATACAAATTAAACATAAACATACACATGTTAGTTATACATACATACATAGCATCACGCCTCATTCCCATAGGGGTAGGCAGAGACAACATCCTTCCACTTGCCACGATCCTTGCATATCTCCTTCGCTTCTTTCAATCTCATTAAACCTTTCATACAAGTTCGTCGGTTTAGAGTACTCTTGACCTGGCCGTTATTTAAAATGTCCTGGATTTGGTCCAGGAACGTTCGCCTTGGTCTTCCCCTTCCAACTTTCGCATTCACTCTTGACTCATAAATCCTTTTTGTCAGTCTCCTTTCATTCATTCTCTCTACATGCCCAAACCATCTAAGCATACCTTTCTCAATTTTAGTCACTACGTCTTCTTTTATACCACAACGTTCTCTTATCACACTATTTCTTACTCTGTCACTCAGTTTTAATCCACTCATGCTTCTCAACGCTCTCATCTCTACCGCATTTATTTTACTTTTGTGATTCTTCTGCCATACCCAACTTTCACTACCATACATAAGTGTTGGCACCAACACTCCAGCATGCACTGCCAGTCTAGCCCTTTGAGACACCATCTGGCTATTCATAAAAGCATGCAGAGCACCATTTACCATATTCCCTGCATTCACTCTCCTTTCGATATCACTTTCACATGTTCCATCTTTTGTAAATTTAGATCCCAAGTATACAAATTCTTTCACCTCTTCCACTTGTTCCCCATCTATCAAAATATTGCCATTCATCATAGATTCATCTCGTTCAAAAAGCATAACTTTCGTTTTGTTTACATTCACTTTCATTCCTTTCCCTTTCAAAGCTTCATTCATAATATTTAGCATCTCCTGAAGCTCGTTAGCGGATGACGCAAGTATTACTTGATCATCAGCGTAGAGTAAACATTTGATGAGTAATTCATTCATTCTTAACCCATACATACTTTCTTTTAAATCTGTCAAACATTTATCCATGAATAGGTTGAACAGCCATGGTGACGCAACACATCCCTGTCGAACACCTCTTTCGACAGGAAACCACTCCGTGTACGCTCCGTTTATTCTGACACAGGCACTAGAACCCTCATAGAGAGACTTCAATGCTTGAATCAGACTACCGCTCACACCATACGTAGATAACGTTGACCACAGCTCATTCCTATTAGTTATAAACATACATATATTATATTGGGAATGGTTAGTTGGAGAGAGTCATCCAGGTGTTATGGATATTGTAGAATCTCCCATAAGGGTTAGTTTCTGCCTTCCTTAAGCCCCCCACTTCGTCAAGGTCCATTCCCCGGAGGGGTTATTATTATTATTATTTTAAGCGAACAGATAGCGCAAGCGACTTCTTTTTCTACTTTGTAAAGATGATTCGCAATAGAGACTTTAATACATAAAATAATCTTTTATAGGCAGAAGACGTTCTAATTGTGTCAATTGGTTCTTTCTACGACAGGGAAAATAGGGGAAATTGCATTTTCTAATTCGTCTAAGCCGAACTAGTGTGAGGTTTCAGCCGTAGAAGCAAAGGCTCACTGTGTAGATACAGTTAAAGTATCATCAGGTGAGGTTACAATCAAGTAATAATCTGCCAGCAAAAAGCTAATTGAAGAATTATATCATAATTCTCTTATAAAGAATTATTTAGTCCATATTATATTTTACTGAGCAAATAAACTGTAATTTTTGAGTTTGGCTTTATTGATGGATTCCACTTTATTGTCTAGTTTTACTTCAAACAGTAATTAAAATAAGTACTAAATCATAAAAAGGAATCAATTAGTAACGAACTACATAACACTTTTAATAAATGCATTAACAACTGTACGTTAAATGAAATCATCTTCTTTAAAAGATTTACTGGTTAAACCTATTTTAAAAACAAAGTGTTCTATATGTCGTTGTATTCCTGGTTTAAGTTTAATGCAAGTAAATTATAATCCAAGATTAGAAACTCTTGTTTATCTACCTGTTACTAAAAGTAATGTCTTTTGCAAGTGAAAATCACTTAACCGTGTAGTCAAAGGGAATTATTTCCTGTTCCACCACATCTTAAACTTTGAACGTATCGGGTGCCATTAGCATAAACTTTTCATTGCCTTTTACCCCTTCATGGGAAGTGTTTAGGTATAAACTGTTTATATTTATTATAAAACCGTTTGTATAAAAGCTTTTATTAACAATTAAGTCATTTTTACTGATGGAAAAGAGGGGTGTTGTAAGATTAACCTGTGTATCTTTGCTCTTAAACAAATGCTTCTATTTTGATGAGGGTTTTCTCTGTGGAAACCGCATTTGAATACCTTATGATATTGAACATCGAAAGATGACAACACTTTTTTAAATTACGACTATTAATCACACTCTTTTTATACACATCTTGTTCAAATACCTTTTAATTCATCCACTTAAGTTCTTTCAAATCATGACTTGCTTAATTCATTAATGAAATTTAATTGACAGTCGTCATAAATAACTCATTAAAAACCGTAACAATATTGGCTTTGATGCCTTGACTAGTCGTTTATCTTACAGAGATGATTCTGATTTGAATTTTGGGTAGACCCAAATAGTTTCTCTCTTTTTTAATATAAATATGGTGATTCATAGTGACAGAGTAAGAAATAGTGTGATAAGAGATCGTTGTGGTATAAAAGAAGACGTAGAGACTAAAATTGAGAAAGGTATGCTTAGATGGTTTGGGCATGTAGTGAGAATGAATGAAAGGAGACTGACAAAAGGATTTATGAGTCAAGAGCGAATGCGAAAGTTGGAAGGGGAAGACCAAGGCGAACGTTCCTGGACCAAATCCAGGACATTTTAATTAAGGGCCAAGTCAAGAGTACTCTAAACCGACGAACTTGTATGAAAGGTTTAATGAGAATGAAAGAAGTGAAGGAGATCTGCAAGGATCGTGGCAAGTGGAAGAATGTTGTCTCTGCCTCATAGTTATTTCCAATCCAATTTGCTTTTCCGTGAAGGAAAACATTGTGTGGAAACCAGCGTATCCCTGGAGCAATTTTGAGATATATCTAGTCTTCTAACTGGCAGTGGAACAGCTTTCTCTTCTATGAGTAAGGAGGCCTTTGTCTTGCTGTGTGATTTTAATATGCTGCTACTTAGCTTACTATTATTAATAATATTATTTTCGAAAATACTGCATGGCATCTTCTATTTAAAGCTCTTGTTTTCTTTCTATCTAATGAGTTTTTTTTTTTTGATGGTCAAAATAAATCTTTGAATATATTTAAAGAACTCGTCAAAGTCCCCTACATCTCTGTGTCCACTTAATAGACTATAAATATTTACTTCGTTGTATCTGTTTATGTATTCATGCATATTTTTTTTATACACATTAAACATCAACTACCATTTTTTGTAACCAAACTTAGACAAAGCCGTCTTTTTTAACCGTTTTCAAAAATAGGGGGAGGTTATCAATTCGTCTGTATTTTTTTTTATGTTTGTTACCGCATATCGCAATTGCGTAAATATGACCATGTATCTAAATTTCGTCAAATGCTCAATTGGCTTCCTATTCGCCGTCGCCGGGATCTACACATACTTTCTCTTCTGTACTGTGTCCTATTTCATCCTAAAACACCTGCTTACCTAAAAAATAAGTTTGAATTTGTTGGTGTGCAAGGCCAACTCCGAACCACACGGCAGCTCATTTTAAAAACTCCGAAATGCTATACTAAATATTATGAGCAATCCTTTCATGTTTTGGCTACTAGATTATGGAATTCGCTCCCGCTGCTTATCCGACAGTCGAAATCGCTAAACATTTTTAAAAAATCTGTAAAAAACCATTTCTTGANATTGTACCCTATCAATAACCTTTTTTTATATTACATGTATTGTTTGTGATATACAATACAGTTTATTCTGTCTTTTTTCTTTTTATTGCTGACTATAGTCTAATGATAGTATGTAATGGTTACACAATATCATATCGCAGATAATAACTAAATTTATTTAAAAGTATCGATGGTCTTTGTAATCAATTCTAATAAATGGATAGGACTAAAAAATGCCTGTATCCGGATATTGGACAGTCTTAATAAAAAGCTATGACAGAGTTGGCATTAATCCGAGTTTACTGCCAATGCCCGCCATTAAAATAAATTCGCGCATGGCGGCCGATGTTTCATCGATTTAATCGAGCTAAGTGACAATGTATTTATCACCTAAACCGGCCAAATCGAATAATGGCCGGTGCGGTAAACATGCTAATACGAGGGAGTTTACATGTTAATTTTAGATTTCCGTTAATTGACGAGGATTAGGTTAAAATTCGGCGTAATTGACTTTACCTCGCGTAATCATCTAAACATGTATAAACAAATTTGTTTCTGGAATTTCGAATGGTTCACTTACGTGAAATATATCACAAAATATATGGTTTATGTTGTGGTTTAATCAGTTGTTTTGAAGGTTTGAGATGACCTTGTGGTATACCTCAACTATGACAAATCAAGCGTGGCCTAAATCATTGAAACTTACTTACACCAATATTGGTCTCTGTCTCATTGGTCTATTGGTTAGCTTGTTCGGCTACAGACAATATTTCTTCGAGTACCGGATTGGTTAAGTTTTTCACTCAAACTTGTGCTCCAGACCCGTGCATCGGAGAGCATGTTAAGCCGTCGTCCTTCGCCTGATCTCTCTCCGGTCTTATCGGGTTCCCATCACATGTGACTATGAGTGTGGAGCAGCGTGGTGGGTCTGTATCAAATAACCCTTTCTACTAAGAGTTAGGAGGCCTGTGCCCAGCGGTGGGACGTTAATGGGTTACTAATTACCTTGATATATTCAAAATTTTATGCGGTTGACTTCTAATTATGGAAAATTTCATGAAAATGATATAGTGCTGCTGGTGAAGTTGCTGCGGTCATTTGGCTGATACTGATTTTCATCGTTAATTGCATACCTTTCTCTACACAATAAAATAAATATCCATTGATTTCACCTAAAAATGTGCTCGTTTTTTATGTCAAAATGGAAAACCATATACTATGTAGACTGTGATCACACCGTGTAACTGTGAATACAGTGTGTAACTAATGATATGATCTAAAATAGAAATGCGCTAATCTTTTAAGAAGCTATTTACCTCTTATAGTTTCTACACAGGCATCGTACGAGAACACAAATTTCTTTGTTTAACGGTACGTCTTTGCTGGTAACGATAACTAGCCACGACAGAAACCTTCCACCAGTCTAGATTTAGACAAATTAGAAGATATATATACATAGCATCACGCCTCATTTCCATAGGGGTAGGCCGAGACCACGTTCTTCCACTTGCCACGATCCCTGCATATCTCTTTCGTCGGTTTAGAGTACTCTTGACTTGGCCCTTGTTTAAAATGTCCTGGATTTGGTCCAGGAACGTTCGGCTTTGTCTTCCCCTTCCAACTTTCCTATTCATTCTTGACTCAGAAATCCTTTTTGTCAGTCTCCTTTCATTCATTCTCTCTGCGTGCCCAAACCATCTAAGCATACCTTTCTTAATTTTAGTCATTACATCTTCTATTATACCACAACGTTTCTTTTATACACATATTAGAAAATGCAATTTCATAAATTCGCACTTCGAGATTTACGCAGGTTATTAACGAATATATTGAACCCTAGATCTCCCACATTTAAATGAGTTAGGTCATACCAAAGGCTTATAGATAATTGTATGAACGCATATGCATTTACTGATGGCGCCAGATGTCACTAAATATTACGAATACGCATTGAGCATTCTGATTAAATTTCACAGATCAACGGCTGTGATGCATTTCATTAGTAACACCTGATTGGAATAACGTGTTAAATTTGCTATTGGATTTTGCATGTGTACAGGTGACATTTAAATATTTTATTATAAGAAAACTAATTGAGAAATCATTCTATAATTTGAAGGAAAGAAGACAAAAAAGCGTGGGAGTGAATGTATTGCTCTATATTTATAAAGATATAGAATAAATTAAAAATATATATTGTAATGATGATGTGACTGAGTTTGTTGTGGGCTCTTCTCAGATCAGGGCGCGAAGGAACCCTCGTAACTTAAGATTTTAAGTCGTTCTTTAATGTTATCATCAGTCATTCATTTAAGTAATATATAGAAAAAACGATATTTGACTATTCAAAAGTGTTGTAATAGGCCTACTTGAATAAAGATATTTTGACTTTTGACTTTGACATTATCTGTCATTTTTGCTTAGATTCCCGGTGTTAGCGATCATTATTATTTTATTTGTTGGATTTCTTTGTTTATTATGCTGAGGAATTTGTAATTATATCAGTAAAATGTTTACATGTGCTACATACGGTTTAACGCTATTCCGGAAATTCTCAAATATAATCAAAACTTCTTTTTAGTCGTCGTTTTCACGACGACAGTGGTTGGTGGACTTATTATTTTTGAGCGGGGAGTTCAACAAGGGGGGGGATATAAGAAATGTAGCACAGGGGAATGAAAAAACATTCGCCTAGTGACAGTTTTCAGTTTGTATCAACATTAGTATTGTGTTATAAGTTATTCAAAGCGTGTAACATAATAATGCAGAATTTGAGAATAATATTACTTAACTTACAAATTAGTGAGCTACTCGAAAAGTCCAGAAGGGGGATAGTGTAGCCGTACTCGGCTAAGCTATTCCACTTCTGTATTACCAGTATTATAGTATATTACCAGTAAGATGCAGGTTATAAAATTGCATTTTAAAAATTGTCCGAGTCTGGTCGTAAATAGTTACCAACCAACCAGCTTAGACGTACTGCCAAGCAGGAGATTGATTAACGGTACAACTCTTCAAAGACACCATAAGAGATAAATTATCTTCAACCAAATGAAAGCACATTCAACTAACACTTTATCATTTTTACCATTGGGTGTGATCATGAAGGTATTACACCACTTTCAGATTTTATACGTACACATTTAAAAAGTGTTTGTGTATCACTGTACACGTGGAGGAGGTAAAAAAGGAGTGTGCTATGAATATTTAATAATAAGTGCCTTGTATGTATGATATGGAACAGGCTATGAAAGAAAGAAAAAGTGTGTTTGCACCTTTCTCTCTTAACCTTACAGTAACGTAACTCTCTCTTTCTATTTCCACTTCTTTATTTCGCTAGAAAATTCTTTTGCGCACCCCAATAAAAGAATTTCTTTCAGCGGGAGTGTGAAAGCTGAAATTTACTCTAGTGTCTTTCTATCTCCACTAACAATCTTCCTCTCCACGTCGAATTCCACTATTTATAACGCTCTCGTCACGCATTCACCAGGTTATTCTCCAAATAATTTTTTATCTCCAAATAATAAATCGTGTTGTGTGGTTTTTATTATGCTGACTTCTAATTGAATATGCGTAGTTCTTATATTATTATTTAATTTGTATTTAATTTTATTAATTGCCTTAAGAGTAGTGCCCCTTAAGGCAATTAATAAAGCCTTAAAATAATATTGTATAAAAAAACCTAAAAAAATTAACTACTACTTGGAAAACTAACTGGACAGAAACCGGTGGAAATAGGACATTCGATCCAGATATTACCTTTATGCTAATCACAATCCTCAGATATGACCTTCTAAGAGCGAAAGTTGATTTTACCGAGGAGAAACTTCTAATATCAGAGAATATTGTTGTACGATTTTATTTGACTCTGGTCCTTTGTCGGATTACGGGTTAAGGAGAGTGTCATTTACTATTTATCATGGATTTTTTTTTGCGTAGGTCAGGAATAGAGAAATAATACAATAATCAGTAATAATAATAAGTAAATTAATAATACATTAAATAGGATTTGATAATAAAAATCAATAACCAAACTAAAATATTATTTAATTCCAGTAAACTTAAACTTTTTTTGTCAAAGGCTCTGTCACCGGTCTGGAAATTAACCGACCACAGAGAAGAATCCGGCAAGAAACTCTAAAAATTACAATAAAATACATTATTAATATCCATTGTCATTAAATATAAAAACAAATAGCACACAATTATCGATATAGCATAATAAAAAGACATCAGTTTTAATTTAAAGAAATACACTTAGCTTTGTATCGCAGAGCAGCCCTTTTTACCGACAAAACTAACTTACAACACAATAACTCGTAGCTAACATTGATAACAAACTGACCACTCAACTTACTTCTACTAATATATATTGCTAATGAGGCTATTACGGCAAAACACCAATGGGAGTGTTTGGCGCCAAATACATTTCTTATTTATTAAGAAACTACCACTCCCTGTTAGTATTCAATAGTTACATTTAATATAATTTAAGTAATTTTCGTCGTTTATGAATAAAGATAGATAGATGGATATAAATCATTTACAATGTTTACAAATTCACCCATGGGAACTATATTGTGAAGACCATTCTTTCTAACAATACGATTTAGTCAAATGACGAACTGTATCCTTTATTTAAAACATTATTTTATTTGAAATATATCATAGATTATTTTTTAAATATATACATGTTATATACATATATGTCGGAGTGCAAGAGTCTGTGGTTCGCTGGTCCGTGTGTAATAGTCTATGGAACGCTGGCGCCATCTTTGTGTCGGCTCGGGGGCAGAGTCAATAAGTGACGGTCTGGCACGTCTCTCGGCAGTTCTCGAGCGGCGGTCGGCCGGAGTGGTCGACTATTGAAATTGTCGCTTTCCTAGCTATTAGTGTTAATGAGTTTGTGTAAATTGATAGGGCGCAGGGTTCTCCGCCGACATCGTCATTAATGGGATCCCATTATTTAATTTCTTATTCTGTGGGCCTTCGTGGGTAATGTTGGTGCAATCAAACACATTGTTAATCAACTCGGATTATAATGATATCAATTTACACAAACTCATTAATAATAATAGCTAGGAACGCGACAGTTTCAATAGTCGACCACTCCGGCCGACCGTCACTCGAGAACTGCCGAGAGACGCGCCGGACTGCCACTTATTGACTAAGCCCACACGCCGGTACACAGATGGCGCCAGCATTCTACAGACTATTGCACTCCGACATATATGTAATTATTTTATATATACTCTCACGTGCAATGCCATAAATACTTTTCGACAATCTGCTAACGTTGTTAAAATTATAAAACATTTTCAGTAGCTAACGAAAGGCAATCTCACTAGAAAATCCCACTATATTCCATATTCTTTCGGCCATAATTAATCCGAGCTGAACCTCTATAAAAGTAGATTAACAGACGGCCACTCGGACAAATTGTGTATTAATATTTTATGTGTTCACACCGCGCCGGGTCATAAAACTGTCATCGTGGGAAGACAAACTGCGGACTTCTTACGAGTGATTTAGGCTCGGATTATGGGATACTTGTTTGATGTAGTTGTAGGAGGAATAATGTTTTATTATATAGCAGAAATGATTTACGTATAAATGCAGATAAAAGCTCATCTAAAGCTTTGTAAATTACCGCTAAAAAGTTCAAGAAAGCAAAACAGGGATTAAAAACTTATACAATAAAAGTCACGACATCTATTATCCTATAAAGACAGCTCCTTAGGCATATTGATATCTTTTGAAGTAAATACTACTTTAGACATACTTAGTGATATATTTAGTAGGAATTTAATGAGACTACACAGTCACGCTCGGTAACGTAACGCTCGTTCATGTGAAGTCGTTTCTCCTTAACTAAGAATATAACGAAATGTTACTAGTATTCGAAATTCGACCATGATTCATTAAAATTATAAATTATTAAGGATTTATTATCAAAGATTAACTGCCTCATTGGGTTCGAGTCCAGGGTCGGGCTAATTCAAAATCGATATTGAGTTTTCTATTAAGATTTTCTCAATATTTGTCCGAAGTTGGGAAGTTGGTGGTGTGCTTCACCCCCGTGTCTCGGAGAGTGAGTAAACCGTCGGTCATGCGCCTGATCTCTCTCCGATCGTGTCGGATTCCCGTCAAATCGGACTATGAGAGTGAAGGAATAGAGAGTGCACTTGTGTACCTTGCCTACCAATCCGCAGTGGAGCAGCGTGGTGGGTCTATGGTCTAAAAACCCTCGCTCTTCGAGGTGAGGAGGTCTGTGTCCAGCTGTAGGACGTTAATGCGCTGCTACTTACTTACTATCAAAGATTATGCTCAAAAGAAGTTGTTGCAACGATCTATTTATATAGAAATGAGTCCTTATTTCCCTATGTCATGACATCGGCACGGCTGGACCAATTTCAATAATTCTTTCGTTGCTCTGTTCGTTATTGTCAGGAGAAGGTTTGAATGAAAGAAAAAATTAACAAAGTAACGTAGAACATCAGAAATTTCGAGCAAGCTTAACCACCATAGTAAGTTTTCTAATGCAACCTCCTTAGAGCTTTTGGCATAATCGCATATATGCCTCTAGGTAACGTGTTTTTTTGTTGATTTAATAATTAAAAAAAAATTATATAATCACTCTATATAATCTATAAATATGGGAAATTTTATACCCTTCAATCTGTGCAATTTTCGTAAAAACACAATTTGTTCTTCGCGTATATATACCTTAGACCGTAAAGAGTTAAAAACATGGTTTCAGCCCTGAATTACTAGTACTGTAGGTACATATAGACCTACCCACATTTATCAAACGCAAATCGCTGGTGACACGGTCGGGCTGTCCATTCCGCCCCGGGTTACAGATCTAATTAAATGCCGCTATCTCTAATGTAGGCATTCACTCTCTAATTCCTAATGATCATTGAACCCTAACTTAGGTATTGATTATATCCCTATGTAATGTTTCAAGAGAATATCCAAATTCTATTATATTAAACAGTACATAAAGACACTTGCGTGTAAATGCCGCTTATGCCTAACATTCTCTTAAACATCACATAGTTGAAGCACTCTTAAGCCGTAGAAATAACCCCCTAAGCGTATTTAGGAGACACTTAAAGTATAGCTTATCTTAGTGAAATCAGGCATCATTCTTTTGACCAAAAACGTTTTTGATTTCAACAACATTCCCTAAAGAGAAACATAGTTAATGGACTCTTTAGCGGTAAAAACAATCCCATTAACTATCCCTCTAAATGTACTTAGGACACACTTAAAGTATAGCTTAGCTTAGTAAAATCATAAAATTAATAAAAACATTTTGATTTCACCAGTATTTCCTAAAGAATCTTATAGTTTAGGGACTCTTTAGCTATAGAAACAATCCACTTAACTACCCTTTAAATGTACTTAGGAGACACTTGAAATATAGCTTATCTTGGTAAAATCAGAAAACATTCTTTTTAACAAAAACAATTTTGATTTCACCAACATAGCCAAAAATGATTACATAATTAAGGGACAGTTTAGCTATAGAAACAATCCACTTAACTACCCCTTAAATGTATTTAGGAGACACCTAAAAATTGAGCTTATCCTGGTAAAATCAGAAACATTCTGCTTAACAAAACCATTTTTGATTTCACCAATATTCCCTACTCATCAAATAGTTGAAGGACTCTTTAGCGATAGAAATAATCCCCTTAACTACATCCTAAATATATTATATTTACGAGACGCATAAAGTCTCGCTTTTTTGACAGCCTCGCTGGCATGGTGGTGCGTATACTCCTTTTGCTTATAGAGGTCTTGGGTTCGATCCCCGTTAGGGTGAATTTAGGACGTTGTATTTTCTAATTTGTCCGAACCTTGACTGGTAGGAAGCTTCAGCCGTGGCTAGTTACAACCCTATCAGCAAAGATGTACCGCCAAACAAAGAGATTTTTATTCCAGTACGATGCTGTGTAGAAACCGTGAGGGGTATATCGCCTCTTACCAGAATAGCGTGCTTCCATCTAAGACTATACCATCAGGTGAGTTAACAGTCAGGCGCTAAACTAACTGTAGTAATAACAAAAACCTTAGCTTGGTGAAATCAGGCATCAATCAGGAAAACACGATTACACATTTCTTTTATGTAGCTTTTTAAACATTGGCCGACAGCTATCTCAATAATGAGCACCGCATTTAGCTCTAGCTATGTTCTGTCAATAACAACAGACGTATTCCAGATTACAATGCCGTAACTAAGGATGGATGAAACATATTTAGTTTGTTTTTAGCTGGAAATAGCATTTCCGCACTCCGGCTGAAAGTTATTACTTCAACCAGGACTGAGGGATTCGCTGAAGAACATAATACCCACGAAAACCCAGCGGAATTCTTAGCGTCCTAAACAGGAGTACCAGAGATTCAGTGGGGATATTGCTCTCTAGGACTCCGGACATCGTCTGTTACGAACACTTAGATTGCCACTCTGCCTCCTTCTGTGAAATGACATTCTCACAGAAGGAAGATACTGTCCGCTAACCACTTTCACTGCAGAGCATATAGCCGATTTTGCTCATCAGCGAGAACTCACCGCCAGCCAAAGACATTAGGGGAAGCCCCCAAGCCCTTCTGGCACAGTATGCTGTAACATATCAACGAGAGCTCCACACTCATTGATATCCACACAGGACTGCATTTTGTTGCACAAGTTAAAGAAATTAACTCGAAAACTATATTTTCTTTTGTCTACATTGGAATCAAGCGTAAAGGGATTTATCACAATTACAATGGCTCTATATCCTTAGAAATGTCAATGTTAATTAACAAGGCAGTATTCCAATATTAAGCCGTTCTGCCTAAACACCTCACGTATCAGATGTCACCGTTTCATATACGGAAACCGCATTCTGTACAATTCCCCGTAATACACCAGTACATTCCCCTTATATCCGGTTTAAACTGGATCTACCCAGTTTATGTTGGCATCAGGCGGCCTAACTTTACGAAGCGAGCGAAACAATATTGAAGGCAATAAATTGAATGACAGGGTTCAACTTTAACTGGCTAGGTTATCCTTGCCCACAGCAAAGTGGACAATGCTTAGGCGGTATACTGAAAGGCTGTCTTTGTTTCCCTCAGACAGAAAGCTTTATTATATATATATTGTTATATAACCAAATGGATTATGACGACGAGCTCAAGGAATGTCTCTTTGTGTTTTGTACAGGATTTGATTAAAACGTGGTCACTGTTATTACGAGCTTTGTATACGAAATTTCGTATAGTTTTTTGGGATAATGTTTATCTTATACAAATGAAATAGCTTTATTGTTAGGTAGAGATGAAAATTGGATCTCAAATTTGAAATGGACTTTGAGTATTATCAATGTAGATACACACTATAGATTGCAATAGATTTTATATGGTTTGCTAAATTTAGTTGTTGCTTATGACAAGCAAATAGCAAATGATTGATATATATTTAACAAAATACCATATAAGTAATGTTTAGAATTGTTTTTTTTTCTTAATTAGTTTAACCAGCAGCTTTCAGATACTTAACTTTTAAATCAAATCAAATCAAATCAAAATATCTTTATTCAAGTAGGCATATTACAGCACTTTTGAATCGTCAAATATTTTTTTTTCTTTTCTTTTCCACACTCTAATTCTAATGTACGTCTGATGATGATACTCCAGAACGACTTAAAATCTAAAGTTACGAGGGTTCCTTCGCGCCCTGATCCGAGAAGAACCCACAACAAACTCAGTCGGGTATTTTTTTTTTCCATCATCATTACAATAACAAATTAGTTTACTATATTTTAATTAAAATTAGAGCAATTTGTTCACTCCCAAGCGTTTCTATCGTCTAGGTAATCTTGCAACTTATAATACGATTTTTCTATCAACTTTCTTTTAACAAAGACTTTGAATTTATTAATTGACATCTTTAGAACGTCTTGTGGGAGTTTATTATAGAAACGTATACAGTTACCCTTAAATGAGTTGTTAATCTTATGCAGCCTACTAGAATTTATAACAAGTTTGTTTTGGTTTCGTAAGTTATATGATGTACATTCACTCTTTTTATTAAAAGAGTCAATGTTTTTATGTACATACAACAAGTTTTCTAATATATATACGCAGTGAACTGTCATTATGTTAACTGCCTTGAATTTGTTTCTTAGCGACTCTCTTGGACCCATATTGTAAATCGCACGAACGGCCCTTTTCTGCAGCACAAATATTGCATCTATATCAGCAGCATTACCCCAAAGTAGAATACCGTATGACATAATGCTGTGAAAATAGCTGAAATATACCAGTCTGGCAGTATCAACATCTGTCAGACGACGAATTTTTTTAACAGCGTAAGCCGCGGAGCTGAGCCTATTCGATAGACCACTTATATGGGGCCCCCACTGTAATTTATTATCTAATGTTATACCTAAGAAAGCGGTACTATCTACAAGGTCTAGTTCCTCATTATTAAGTTTAACAATGGTTTGCGTTTGTTTCACATTAGGAAGAGTAAACTTTACACATTTTGTTTTCTTTCCGTTGAGCAATAAATTATTAGCTTCAAACCATTGTACCACTTTATTGAGAGAGCTGTTTACGTCGTCATAATTTGTTTGTCGCCTATTAATCTTAATCTTAAATTTTCTTCCTCCTTTATTAAGTTTTCTTCCTCCATACCATAAAGAATATAAATAATTGATGTTGTTATTTATGTAATAGTTGAGTTTTTTTCATCTAATAGTTGCCATTGAACTGTCAACAGTTCAGAAGCCAAATGTTATTCGATACTTTGAACTATTTATCCTGCCCATTTCCATGTCACCTTTATAATGCATTTGTCTTTATTAATTCTCTAAACAGCAAATGGTAAATATTATGAATAAAGCTTTCAAAGGGAAAGGTGTTACGCAAGCCCCTGCTACCGCGGTCCGCGCCTAGTGACNGTTATGGTTTTTGAAAGAGATGAATCTATAATGAATGGCAATATTTTGATATATGGGGAACAAGTGGAAGAGGTGAAAGAATTTCCAGACTTGGGATCTAAATTTACAACAGATGGAACATGTGAAAGTGATATTGAAAGGAGGGAATGCAGGGAATATGGTAAATGTTGCACTGTGCGCCTTTATGAATAGACAGAGGGTGTCTCAAAAGGCCAGACTGGCTGTGCAGGAGTGTTGGTGCCAACACTTCTATATAATAGTGAAAGTTGGGTATGACAGAAGAATCACAAAAGTAAAATAAATGCGGTAGAGATGAGAGCGTTGAGAAGCATGTGTGGATTAAAACTGAGTGACAGAGTAAGAATTGGTGTGATAAGAGAACGTTGTGGTATAAAAGAAGATGTAGTGACTAAATAACTGATGTTTGGGTTTGGGCATGTAGAGAGAATGAATGAAAGGAGACTGACAAAGAGGATTTATGAGTCAAAAGTGAATGTGAAAGTTGGAAGGAGAAGACCAAGGCAAACGTTCCTGGATCAAATCCAGGACATTTTATTTAAGGTCCAAGTCAAGATTACTCTAAACCGACGAACTTGTATGAAAGGTTTAATGAGAATGAAAGAAGCGCAGAAGATATGCAAAGATCGTGGCAAGTGGAAGGATGTTGTCTCTACCTACCCCTATGGGAATGAGGCGTGATGCTATGTATATATATGTATGTAATTCACCAAATTATGCATATTAAGCTAACTTGTGCGAAGATAAATTAAAAGGTAATATCATTTGGTCCATTTGGTCTGACATCACAAGATTGCTGTAAAGTAATCGAAAAGAAAGAGAAGCTGGACTCATGAACAGTGTGTACCTACATTAATACGCACGAACTACTATTTCAGACTAATTGTGTCACAAAGTGTAATTGAGTACGTTTTCGATGTGCCTGTAATCCAAATTGAACTTTGGGTTGAGGTTATCTAATAAACTTTACATTTTGGTCGTGTTTTGGAAATGTTATTCACATTTTGTAGTCTCATAGGAAAAAAAATAATATACAACCTTCCTGACAAAAAAATATGTTCAAAAATTTCTATCTATCTATTTTATTAAACTGTATTTATTATATCTGCAAATCATTAGACATTTGTTATACAAAAATAAATTCAAATCCTTAAAATTTATGGGCCATATTAAAATAATTTATGAATAACAATAATTTTACAGCGATGAGACAAAAATTAAATGTAGATTAAAAAAACATCTTCCAACCCCTAAAATCGAAATAAACGAAGTATTTTAAATTTACGAATCCCCTTAAAACAATACTAAAAATAATTTTATCTAAGCTATTAACTAAAAATACAGAAATAAAAATTTTAACTTAAAAACGAATTTGAATATCAAAAATGTATATATTTAGATGTCTCCTTAAGACAATTGACTACTAAAGAAAAGTCAAGAAACAAAGACAAAAATTATGAACATATTAACTGAATTCATTCAACTAAAATCGTATAAAAATGAAACAAATGAAGTATTTCAAATTTACTATTCTCTTCAAAATGTAAAAAAAATCAATTGCTAAGAAAAATTCTAGAGATGTTTAATGCAAAATGAAAGATTTTGAATTAAGACACGTTAACTGAGTTCCTCCACCTAAAATCATATAAATATGAAACAGATGAAGTATTTCAAATTTAAATGTTAAAATAATCAATTGCTAAGAAAAAATTAAAAGATGTTTAATGCAGAATTACAGATTAGGATGTAAAAAACATTTTAAATGCGAAGCCAATGAAGTGATGCCAATTTACTAGTCTCTTTAAAACGTCAAAATTATCAATTTCTAAGAAATGTTTAATGTAAAATGAAAGATTTGCAATTAAAAACATGTTAACTGAATTCGTACTCCTAAAATCGTAAAAATGCGAAATAAACGCAGCGTTGCAAATTTACTAGTCCCTTTTAAATGTTAAAATAACCAATAGCTAAAAAAAATTACAAGATGTTTAATGCAGAATTAAAGGTTAGGATGTAAAAAACATTTTAACTGAATTTGGACACCTAAAATCGTATAAATGCAAAGCAAATAAAGTGATGCAAATTTTCTAGTCTCTTTAAAACGTTAAAATAATCAATTGGTAAGAAATGTTTAATGAAAAATGAAAGATTTATAATTAAAAGCATGTTAACTGAATTCGTACTCCTAAAATCGTAAAAATGCGAAATAAACGCAGTGTTGCAAATTTACTTGTCCCTTTAAAATGTTAAAGTAATCAATTGCTAAGAAAAAATTAAAATATGTTTAATGCAGAATTAAAGATCTTGATACTCAAAACATGTTAACTGAATTCGGACATCTAAAATCATGTAAATGCAAAACAAATGAAGTGCTGCAAATTTACTAGTTTCTTCAAAATATTAAATTGCTAAGATAAGAGCAACTGATGTTTAATGCAGAATGAAAGATTCTGAACTAAAAAACATCTTAACTGAATTACGATACCTAAAATCGTATAAATGCGAAATAAATGAAGTGTTTAAAATTTACGAGTCTCCCCAAAACAATTAAAACTTACAGAACAAAGTTACTTAGCACTGTACGCCGGGATTTGCATTCGCAGGCAGTTAGTGGAGACATTATTGAAATTTTATGTGAGTTTGATTATTATTCAGTAGACCGCTATTAGAGGAGTGGACATAGGTTCAATTGCTAAGTCTTTATTGAGTCGGCTTTTATAATCCTTCTACGTTTTTGGCAATTCTTTTTCAACTACTTAAGGTACAACTACATGTCATGAGATTAACTAGTTGTTGTTGTAACCTTATAAAACTTTCCATCAGATCGGGATCGAAAGTTAGATAAAAATGTAATTTAAAAAGCTTAAAATAATATAAAATAAAGTTAGGTATTGAAATAACAGCTCACATGATTCGACTGAGCAAGAAATTGTCTACTCATTTACTTATGACAACTTTCAAACACAAACAATATAATAGTTTAAAAATAAGTTTAGATATGCAATTAAAAACGCAATAATTCAGCGAAATTTAATAAAGCATTTTAAATTAATTAAAATTGTAATAAATTCTTATTAAGGGTAAGAAGAATTAAGTGAAGATGAAACAATAACAAATTTTGATGACGCAGCAATACTAGTTGACAAAAATTATAAAACAAGCGCTCATGCTCCGAAAATTTGAATCATGAGCACTAAATTATCCATTTTTCGTCAAAATAGCGCCAAAACTATAAATACGGTATAATGAAAGATATGGTGTTTTATAAACACTGCTTTATGTAATTGCTTGTTTTGATTTCCTTTTAATTTACTAACCTACTATATTGTCCAAATTAAATAAAAGGCATTATCATTTTTATCAATAAAGATTTGTTAAAATAATATTTTTAGCGGGTTGCTACGTGTTTAATATCCAGCGTCGATATTTACTTCTGGTAAAAAGATGTCATTGGTTTAGTAATTCCGGTAAAATTAGCTTTGTCACTTTTAACACTTTTCACTACTTCATTGGTCTAGTGGTCAGCTTGTTCTGCTACCGATATGAAGTCCTGGGTTAGAGTTACGGGTTAGGCAAATCCAGAAGTCGATATTCAGTTTTCTGCTTAGAAATTATCATTATTTCTCAGAGATCAGGTTTAGATGTCAGTCCTGCGCCTGCTTTCTCTTCGCTTGTCTCTGATTGCTGTTCCATCCCATTATGAGAGTGAAGGAATAGAGAGTGTACTTATATTAGCGCATACACTTGTGTACTGCAACCCGCAATGGAGTCACGTGGTGGTTCTATGCTCTAAAAACACTCGCTCCTTTAAGTGAAATGGCCTGTGTCCAGTAATGGGACGTTAATGGGCCAAAGCTTACCTTTTTAACCTTTTTTTTATAGAAATCGAGATTTTATCCGATGTAACAAAATATAACCAGTGGTTCCGTCTCCATGTTGACTTAACCTTATACAAGATATCGTTGAGTTATGTAATGGAAACCTGGTAATTGCTTTCAAAGTGTTAACATACATAATTTATAATCCGACATTATGTAGCTGCTGTCATACGTGAAGTACTGCATGTTGCACGGATCAGTTGTAATGTGTATTAATTGCATACAGGGATTCCCTTTTCGGCAATGAATTATTTAAATATTTAAGGCATATATCTTAGTAGAAGCCTATTAAAGCTCGAATGCTTGGCACTGCTCAACTGTTATTACTACTAAACTTTAATTCCATACCAATTTCTGCCTGCTATGATTGTGATCAATTTTTTTTATAGTTTTTTTAAAACAAGGTCCTAGCTGTTATATATTGTTTGAGAGCTAAGAAAACGGCTATATTTTTAAAATAATCTGCAAACGAAGATAACTTTTTTATTTTAAAACATTTAGTAGAAAAGAACTTCAATGTAAAATTGATATAATTTCGTTTTTCGTCTCGTATTTTTAAATTAGGACCAATAGTTACTGTTTTACTATTCATAACTAAAAACCATGTAATTGTTTTTATAAATACCAAAGAAATAAAGGTTTCAATTGATACTTTTCCTGTAATAAACTTTTGAAGCAGCAATCTCGAATCTCGAATGTGTTTTGCTTCGTCATTTACATTTGTAATTCATTTTTGAAATTCTTCTTACGATTCATTAGAACATTAGCCATAAAATGCCTTTCATCGGATACGCTGTGACGAGTATTAAAAATGTTCGACAATATTATTGAATATATCAATATCTACAAAAAACTTCCAGAGAGCATATGTCTAACTATTGTAGTTACGTCACTATAACTACTTTTTTATATTTAACAAATTGATAGAAATGCCGATCAAAATCAGACCATGTTATCCATACCATTTATAAATTTTTATCCAAATAAATAATTTAATATTCAAGACTGTCTCAATATCTGATGAATACGTTTTGAATTATTGAAATCGGATATTCTATTTAAAAGATATCATGAAATGAAAATAAATATACATGCCGGCGGCGGCCGGCACGCAGCGCATCGAGTAACTAACTCGACGAGAGAGGGTCAGTGCGGGAGAAGGCGTTGTACCATTTTGAACTAGGTTACCTTACGCAGTGGACGCCAGCGAAATTGAATATTTCGAGTTTTTTTAACATATTTTTATGCATCACTTAAAAATTTCTTTTCAGAGCTACTTAATTTTAGTGTTAAAAATCAATTTATTTGTCAATTCATGATCATTTTAATTATCATGCTTATACCTTAGATATCTGTACCTATTTATATCTACCCGTGCGAAGCCGGGACGGGCCGCTAGTAATTTATAAATGAGTAAACAACTCGTTGTTTAGTCACGTAGACGAGGCATTGGAGCTATTGATTCAATACCTACCTTTATTTCATATTATTTCTTACTTTATTATTTATATTTTTAACTATATAACTTTCCATCCCGATCCGATGAAAAATTGTATACCACGGGACGATAGTATGGCATAGCCCTAAGTCGTAAATATTGAATGATTTCAAATGGCGAATGAGAAAGTTCTTTTTAAAACCTTCTCTAGGTATCACATCATCGTAAATCGCTAGCCTTTATATGAAAAGCTCGGACCGTACGATTTCCTATTCCACAAAACGCTTGTCCATCCTGATAAATGTCCACACATTGGAAACTGTTAAAAGATCCTGTAAACATTTTGCGAAATTCAACCTTATCGTAATGGATATACAATTGAAATTCTCCTGAGGGTAGTTTAAACAGGAAAATCAGATAAGGTCGTTAAAAAACGAGGGCAATTATGCGAGACTTATCTTCAGAGTTTCCAGTCTCGAGTCACGATCAAATCCTTGTTTGAATTGGTAAAAAACAAAGCGTCAGATGTCAGGGTAATCTACCAATTAGAGTGGAAATCCAACACTTGAGAGTCATTAAAATTCGTAATAAGATGCCAAAAACGTCAAGTGCTCCCAATTTTTACTTGAATATTGGTAAGGACATAAAAACCACCTTTAATTGGGTAGGTTTTGACGAGTTTGCTTGAGATCGTAGTCTACTTTTTAGTTATATTTTTTTTAATATCGCAAGCCTTGAGGCTTTCACCTGGGGTGCCAGAACTGAATGCATAGCGAACATTATGTGTCCACCATTGGGATGAAGAGGATTTTAGTGGGTATTCTGGTGGACAGTGAATCCCACATTCCTGGATGGAGCATCCAGTATCATAAAGGCATTTTCCAACGACAAAACCATAATTGAAATTTAAGGAAACGACCTCTAGTACAAAGTCATTCTATATGTGTATATCTTTTCATATTTGTATAAAAGTATGTAAGTAAGTAAGAGCCCATTAACGTCCCACTGCTGGGCACAGGCCTCCTCACTCCCAGGAGCGAGGGTTTTTAGAGCATAGACCTACCACGCTGCTCCAGAGCGACTTGGCAGGCATAGAACACAAGTGCACTCTCTATTCCTTCACTCTCATAGACCGATGTGACGGGGATCCGACCGGAGAGAGATTAGGCGCAAGACCGACGGCTTAACGTGCTCACCGAGGCGCGGGGATGGATCATACCGCCTGTCTACTATGCCTGCCAATCCGGAGTAGAGCATCGTGGTGGGTCTATGCTCTAAAAACCCTCGCTGTTCGTAGAGAGGATGCCTGTGCCATGCAGTGGAATGTTAATGGGTTGCTACTTACTTACTACTTTATGTTATGGGTATTAAATGGGACTCATTCGTCACGTTCGGCTATGTAACGCTCTTTCGAGTAAAGTTGACTAATGGCGCGAGAGAGTTATAGTCAACGGGTCACCGCTATATTTCAATTAACTATTTACTGAAATATAACTGAACGTTGTGGTATGGAAGAATAAATGAAAGGAGACTGATAAAAAGGATTTATGAGTCAAGAGTGAATGGGAAAGTTGGAATGGAAAGACCAAGGCGAACGATCCTGGACCACATCCAGGACATTTTAAATAAGGGCCAGGTCAAGCGTACTCTTAACCGACAAACTTGTATGAAAGGTTTAACGAGAATGAAAGAAGCGAAGGAGACACGAAAGGATCGTGGCAAGTGGAAGGACGTGGTCTCTGCCTACCTTGAAGGAAATGACGCGTGATGCTATGTATGTAATTATTTATTGCTTAATGTTCAGCGTTTGACTGTTATGGCACCAAATGGTGATACAGTCTAAGATGGAAACGCGCTAATCTTGTAAGAGACAATTTACTTCTTATGGTTTCAACACAGCATTGTACAAGAACACAAATCTCTTGCTTACCGGTAAGGCCTTGCAGGTTGGGTGATAACTTGCAACGGTCAAAATCTCACGCCATATTATGAGTTCATATGTATTATATGGTGTGAGATTTCGAACTGGACCAATTACCATTCTACCAGCAAAAACGTGTCGCAAATTAACTGTAATCAGATGATCACAGTTAAGTCATATATGTCAATGGCCTCTATATTAAATATCAAGACTTTCCACTCCGCCGTTCGCGATGTGTTACAGTCCTTAAATAATATAATAAATTCTTTGATCCTTTAGCTATCCAGTGGTGTAATTAAATTTTGTATGAACCGAACTCTATCCCCCAATTTTTATTATTGCCTCCCTATGAATGGGATTTTAATATCGTATTCACGTCAAAAGAAACAGTAGTTTATTTAAGTGTGTAAGTTTTTAAAGTTTACAAACAAACTACAAGACGTTACAAAAAGAATATTGGAACAATGTTATATACAATGTTTGCACATGAATGACTGATGGCCGCGGTTCACGTGTAATGGATAGCTCGCTGTATTGGACGGAAATTTGCATACATCTGGCAAGATTTATTATGGCCACCGTCTATGATTTTGTACGGACAATGTTGAACTCGTAATGGACAAAGTTTAATACATAGATAAATTACTCTTTATTGTACAACCAAAGCGATAACATTAAAATATTATTGAATAAAATTCAAAGTTTGAAATTGGTGGCTTCATGGGTCTTTAGTATTTTCCTGATAATTTTTGAAGTGATAACTTTACTAATTTGTTACGATGTTATTCTATCCGTCCGACGGACCGATGGACGTTGGCCCCCGAAGGTGCTGGAGTGGCGACCCCACACCGGGCGGCGCAGTGTAGGGAGACCCCCCACAAGGTGGACCGACGATATAAAGAGGGTCGCCGGTAGCCGCTGGAACCAGGTGGCGCAAGATCGGGCCTTGTGGACATCGTGAGACCTATGTCCAGCAGTGGACGTCTATCGGTTGAAGCGACGACGATTCTATCTGACTTCCCTTTCCCTCTCTCCTCCTCTCTCACTCTAACCCAGCTTTAACAGCGCTAGCCGTATTTCTTACAGACGCTTCCCCCTCTCTCTACTCAGTGTTTCGAATGCGATGGACATATACAATTTCAATAATAACCCAAGTGTTTCTCAAGTTAAACAAACTCCATGTTAAATAGTTCAACTTTGTTTAATTTAAGTTATCACCTATGTCGTTTCTGTATATTAATTATTTTTTTATTGGACGGAGTAAAACAACCAATTCTGATTTTTTCTATTAAGGTTTCAGGTCTACACCACTGAGCCAATTTCGACGAAGTTTGGTACAGATAAAGATTAGATCTTGGGAAAACGCGACTTTTATTTGTAAATAAAGTTAGGTAAGAATTAATTTCCCTAATTTCAAGTATACATCTACCGACATATTTATTACCATTTTCCTTTTGCATGATAAACGGCTAAGCTCCTTTTCTCATAATCCCACGGGATCAGAAACTATGGGCAATTAAACAACTATGAAGTTTTTACTTTAAAAACTGATCAGGTTATCATACAAATACAATATTACACACAATCTACTGATAATTTAAAGACTCCCTCATTGGTCTAGTGGTTAGCATGTTCGACTACAGACATAAGGTCCTGGGTTCGAGTCCCGGGTCGGACCACTTCAAAAATCAATATTGAGTTTTCTATTAAGATTTTCTCAATATTTGCCCGAAGTTGGGTAGTTGGCGGTGTGATCCACCCCCGTGCCTCGGACAGCACGTTAAGCCGTCGGTCCTGCGCCTGATCTCTCTCCGGTCGTGTCGGATTCCCGTCACATCGGACTATGAGAGTGAAGGAATAGAGAGTGCACTTGTGTACTATGCCTGCCAATCCGCAGTGGAGCAGCGTGGTGGGTCTATGCTCTAAAAACGCTCTTCGGAGTGAGGAGGCCTGTGCCCAGTAGTGGGACGTTAATGGGCTGCTACTTACTTTACTGATAATTTTAATGTCATGCTGTTATCACTTAACACATTATTAAACACAGCTATATATTTACACGCAGTCTACTTAACATTTTGAAGTTAATGCTTTACCTAATAGTTAATTCTGTAACCATTACCAAACAAAAATGCGTTATTACACGCAATCTATTAATTGTTAAAAAGTCGATGTTATACCAAATAGGTAATGCTGTAATCATTTATCGAATCATTGAACAAAAATACATTATTACACAGTCTAAATATTGCTTTTAAAGTCAATGCCATGCGACATAAGTAATGATGTAATCATTTATCGAATTATCAAATAAAAATGCATTATTACACGCAATCTTTTAAATCAAATACAGAGCTACACTTTTAGTTGCCTATAATGCATATGTCGTCTCTATTTTACGATACGGAATCATGTTCTGGGGTAATTCAACAGCACGTGAACTTGCGTTCAAGGCGCAAAAAAGATGCATTAGATCAATATGTCACCTTAAACAAACTGATAGCTGTAAACCATATTTTAAGGAATTAAATATATTAACGTTACCTAGTCTCTACATCTATGAATCCATGCTCTTTGTAAAAAAGAACATCACTCTATATAATAATATTAATAGCAATAGACATAAACAGAAGCTAAGACTACCAGCATCCAGGACTACAAAATTCAGCAACAGCGCATACATTATGCTACCGAAGCTATATAATAAACTACCTGCTGAACTCATTACAACTAGTGACTTTTTCAAATTTAAAGATAAATTAAGAGACTATCTATTAGAAAAAACTTTCTACACGCTAGATGAATACTTAAATTAATTTTATTTGTAATTTGCCAGACGAAGCATTCGTGTGCTTACTTTTACATAAGTTCAGACAAATTTACATAAACGGTACTCCCATGCATAAGGGGATACTGATACGTAAGTGTAAAGTTGAGGAATATTTCAATGGTACTAATGTTTGAATCAGTCTGATTTTTTAATTAATATTTTGTGTGAAGAGAGAGATTTACTTAAAAATGACATAATTTTTAATTTAGGAATTTTTTTGTATAACTTTATTATTGATTGACTTTATTTTACATATTATGCATCCTAACTATCTATAATATAATTTGATTTCTAAATTGCTAAAACTAGACAATAAAAAAGGAACAAAATTTGTACACCGGAAACGGTAAAATGTGATAGACACTTATATTGTATATTGTAACATCTACAACTGACCACATTTGACAAATAAATAAATATTATTATAATGATTGTTTTGAAGTCAATGTCATACCAAATAGTTAATGCTGTAATCATTTAATAAATTATCAAAGACAAATGCATTATTGCATTCAGTCTATTTATCGTTTTGAAGTTAATGCTATACCAAATAGTTAATTTTGTAATCATTTATCAAATAATGAAGCAGAAATGGATAACTAAAGACTGTTGTAAGGTAAATGCTAAGTAGGTATTGCGATAGTCATTTAAGTTATTATCTTTAGTAACACTTCTGTATAATACAATGTTTACATATGAAAGAAAGTTTTCTCTTCAAATATTGAAATGAGACAAATCACATATAAATATTACCATAAATACATCCCCTAAATCCAACCCTTACATGTCTCATCAATACCCCACAGCTATATGCCTCAAGCGAGGGGACCCATCGATTGTCCAAGGTGCAAGGGTCACTGTACGACAACGTCAGGATATTGAACTAATATTGCAGTCGAATAATCCAATTAGTGTCCTGTCGGTATGTATCTATCAATGCCTTTGATGTATAAGGTGTCTTCAGTCATATCCGTTCCGGACTAAATAATATCCTATTGTGTAGTGGACTCCTATGGAATGGATCCAATATAATTCTTACTAATATTAACAATGTGAAAGTAATTGTAATTGTCACGATTTCACAAGAAAACTTTTGAATCGATTTAAATGAAATTTTGTTTACAAAAAGTCTTTAGCTTGAGAAAAGACTAGCTCCTTTTAATGCAAAAAAAGTGTTAGAGTATCATCATTTTTGAAGAAAAAGGCTTGAAACTTATTTTTTACGCTGATGACTGATGATCTACAATTGGGTAAAATTACAATCCTTTCTTCAATATTATAAATGATAAAGTCTATCTGAATTTTAGTGCACAGATAGTCTAGAGCAGTTATTCTCAACCACTGTACCGCCAAATTTCAAAAGTGTGCAGCCAAAGTTTGCAAATATGTAATAATATCAATATTATTAAATTTTATCAATAGAAAAAAATATTTTCTACAATTTGCTTGCAATAAATCCCTTAATAAACGTTTAGATATTATTGTAGTATATATTAATTTATGTTTTATATTTTAAAACTTGGTCATAAACTATTTTGCAGTGTCTTGAAGCAAATAAACAATTTTTATCATTTTCTTTGTGTGCCGCCAAATTTTGAAATAGTTAAAACATGTGCCGCTAAATAATAAAACGTTAAGTTTGTGCCCCAACAAAAAAAGGTTGAGAACCACTGGTCTAGAGACTAAGAAAGGACAACGAGCTCTTTGCAGTGAAATAATGCATAAAGCTCTTTAAAGTATTTATACGTATGTATCTAATTTGTTAAATAATTAATCAAAATTATTAAAAATCCTACTATAAACACTGTACCACGTGGAAGAAGTACAGCTACTAGGTTATTTAGAGGTAAGAAATCGTATTTACTTTAAGCCTCAAAATACGACGGCCTCGCTGGCGCAGTGGTGCGAGTATTCGCTTTGCTAGCGGAGGTCCCGGGTTCGATCCCCGGAAGGACAAATTTAGGAAATAGTATTTTCTAATTTGTCTGAGTCTGGACTGGTGGGAGGCTTCGGCCGTGGCTAGTTACCACCCTACCAGCAAAAACGTACCGCCAAACAAAGAGATTTGTGTTCCGGTACGATGCTGTGTAGAAACCGTAAGGGGTATATCGCCTCTTAACAGATTAGCGCGCTTCCATCTTAGACTGTATCATCACTTACCATCAGGTGAGATCACAGTCAAGCGCTAATCTGTCTGCAATAAAAAAAAAACTTCAAGAATAACGTAATCAATAAAGCTAATAAAACACTTAACTTAATTGTACATGAAGCTAAAACTAATTTTAAAACACAATTTTTTATGGGAAACATTTCTGATGTAAGTGTTTACTTAAAATCCCCCAAATGTGATTTTTAATTTAATAATTTGAGTGCTACTGCTACTTTTCAAATATATTTTATAATCATGAAAGCAATGTCATTATTATACTTTTTTTTATTGTTAAACGTAAATCGTTTAAGAATACTAATTTTGATAACAAAATCGCATGTTATATTACGATGATTGATGATTGGGGCTGAATAGGATAATTAAAAAAAATTGTTTTAAACTTTTATAACCTTCTTTCAATCCCCCATAATTAATAAGTGGTGCTGTCTATTTTATGTCAACAACTCAACATCATATTAGAAATTGTTGGTGTTTTTTTCTATAATAAATAAATAAAGAATTAAATAGATACTGCAAAACTTAAACTAGGCATAAGATTTTGCGCGGGCCAACCAATGTACACTAATATTGTATAGAGGAAACATCACTGTTTTTGTATGTATGTTTGTAACGTTTTCACACAAAAACTATTAGACCCATTTCAAAGTTTTTTTCACCATTTGAAAGCTGCATCTTTATAAAGTGACATAGACTATATTACTATCTGAAAAACGATAGGGATCTCTAATAAAATTGCATTAATCTATCAAGGTGTGAAATATTTGTCAACGCATGTGCTACGGAAGATATTAATGATAGAACAAAAAAATGTTCTACAATATTATAGAACGTGTTAATATCTATAATAAAGTCAGCAATGTCATATGTGTAACTACTATAGTTATGCCACTATAACTACTTCTGTAGAATCGCGGTAATATATCGAATAGCGTTTTGTTATATGTCTTTCATTTCGTCTATTATTTTTTTATATCTGTGGATATCATTCTTGAACGTTTGTATTGTTTGGCTATTGTCGTTCTTTTTCTATTACATATTCTGTAATATTAAGATTTAGAATGCAAATATCATTCTTTTTCGTTCACTTGCTATCGGACGCGACGAAGAAGCATGTTGTAACATCCTGTGTGAATTATTGAAGTTTTGTGTGCTGGAGACCGACCCTGGCTTCCAAAGCTTATATAATGCAGAATAATCAATTAATTAATTAATCGAAAAATACAGTTCATCAAGAATCGAAATTATAAAACTTAATAAATATGCTGACAATTATCAAACCTCATTACTCATTCTTCTTCTTCTTTGTGTGCCTCTCCGACTAACGAAGGTTGGCAGTCAGTTCTCCGTATTTAACTTTGTCTCTCGCGAGGCTAAATAGTTAAGAGGCACTCGCGATCCCGGTCCATTCCCTGGTGTTGCGCAACCAGGACTTCCTCTTGCGACCAATACGCCAGCCACTTTGCCCATCATTATTAGTTGTAAGAGTCCGTACTTGTCATGTCTCAGAACATGGCCTAGATATGCAACTTTCTTCTTTTTGACGGTCTTCCAAAGTTCCCTCTGACAATTCATTCGTCGCATGACCTCTTCGTTGGCAGCTTTAACTCAACAATAACATCAATGCTAAGCTATGTATTAATCCTTATCTTATTAAAGACCGTTTCAATACCTGTAAAATACTTCCTAAATGATTAAAATCAGACATTCCATTCAAAAGATATAACTAATTTAAAAATTTCAATCTCTATATTCAATTTATTTACAGTGCTCCATTTTATTCATATGACTGTTTTTACTCGTTTGTACAGCTTTTCTGGAATAACATACATACATAGCATCACGCCTCATTCCCATAGGGGTAGGCAGAGACAACATCTTTCCACTTGCCACGATCCTTTCATATCTCCTTCGCTTCTTTCATTCTCATTAAACAACTTCGTCGGTTTAGAATACTCTTGACCTGGCACTTATTTAAAATGTCCTGGATTTGGTCCAGGAACGTTCGCCATGGTCTTCCCTTTCCAACTTTCGCATTCACTCTTGACTCATAAATCCCTTTTGTCAGTCTCCTTTCATTCATTCTCTCTATCACAACGTCTCTCTTCTTTTCTACCACAACGTTCTCTTATCACACTATTTCTTACTCTGTCATTCAGTTTTAATCTACTCATACTTCTCATCGCTTTCATCTCTACAGCATTTATTTTACTTTTGTGATTCTTCTGTCATGCCCAACATTCACTACCATACATAAGTATTGGCACCAACACTTCTCCATGCACAGCCAGTCTAGCCCTTTGAAACACCATCTGACTATTCATAAAGGCGTGCAGAGCACCTTTTACCACATTCCCTGCATTTACTCTCCTTTCAATATCACTTTCACATGTTCCATCTTTTGTAAATTTAGATCCCAAGTATACAAATTCTTTCACCTCTTCCACTTGTTCCCCATCTAGCAAAATATTGCCAGTCATCATAGATTCATCTCTTTCAAAAAACATAACTTTCGTTTTTTTTTACATTCACTTTCATTCCTTTCCCTTTCAGAGCTTTATTCATAATATTTACCATCTCCTGTAGCTCATTAGCGGATGACGCAAGTATTACTTGATCAGCGGCGTAGAGTAAACATTTGATGAGTAATTCATTCACTTTTAACCCACACATACTTTCTTTTAAATCTGTCAAACATTTATCCATGAATAGGTTGAACTTCTGGAATAAAACTTTTCTAAATCTATGGTCCGAATTAGTAAACTTTCCACTGCCAAGAGAATATAAAATATTCTCACGATATGGCTGTAGACAAACAATTACATATTACACTTTTAAATATGACAAACGACGTAAATCTCTTCAACTGTGAAGACGCGTGTATACATTTACACAAAAGAAATATCTAAAATACAAACAAATTTAATTCATATCCTATTATGATAAAGGTTATTATAGCATCCATTTCTCCTGATTCAAATCCAATTGAAATGTAAACTGTAGGGCGTGTTGACTAGTATTTAGCAGTGTTTAATGGTTTCTATAACACTCAATTGAACGTGCATGAGATCATATATACAATGGGGAAGTCATAAATTATTGTAAAACATGGGATATAACGCGTGTTGGTACTTTAAAATATATTTTACAATGTTTTGAGTGTGCGAATTTCTAGTTAATTTAATATCAATCTTGAAATAAAGCATGGGAAAAGGACGGCTCATAATTACATTTAATAATTTTTTCAAATGGCAGTATCTTTTATAAAAATGGGCGAATCTGAGTAAAATAATTAGCAATTTGAAGCTTAAAGATTCCTGTTCAATATTTCGTAAAAAATAAAATTCTGAGTAACACGTATCTCGAAAACTAAACACATATAATGAGGAAAAAAGACAATTTTTTTTAAATCTTATTTTAGGTGTACAGACTTTAAATTTGTTTTTCTAAGTTAACCACCACCATATTGATTGGAAAGCCAATTTATTCAGCTTCAATGTGGTTTTCTTTTGGTTTTGATACGACTATTTTTCTCTGAGCTATCGGACTTTTAATGAAAATGAATGGACGAGTAACAGATAATAATCCTAGGGACAGCCCTCAGCTAGTATATAAGACGTCTTTTTATTTATAGTATTTTCACACTTGTAATTTTAATTGATAGACATGATTTTGATTTTAATTTTAATTTCATTTCTTTCTGTATTATTATATTCTATTCTAAGTTATACAAATAACTAACAATTTGGGCCAAATGTTGCCTTGAATAAAAACTTATTATTATTAAGCTATTTTATATAAAACAGTATTTTTTCCCATCCAGTTAATACATTACATACGTTGTTTATTTCATGTAGATTATAAGTGCCTTTAAGAGTGTTTCATTAAAACAGATATCTTAAAAGATATCAGAGATGTGAAAAATGCTTAAACATCAAATAGATCACTCCGTGCTTTAACCACCTAAAGTTAAATATACACTATATTATTTTTAATATCAATGAAAATCTACAAAGTCAGCTTATTATACGGAAGATATGAATTAAATTTTTAATCTCAGATCTCGAATCCAATAAACTCTACGTTTTATATGATTGTAATCTTAAATATTTTTCAATAATATCGTCTCTAACCAATTTCTCGTGCAATCTGATCGGCCCTAATTCTTCAACCTATTAACCGCAAGCTTTATCTTAAACCCTCTCACGTCCACTCGAAAACTATTTGTCCAATCCTAAATAATTCCACCCTGAGAGAAAAACATCCAATTCGCTCAACGTCACGTAGCTTGCATTTAACTTTATCGTGTCCGCGTCCAGGAATTAGTTGCGACATTGATCGATGTCGGTCGGTCTGGCCGAAGTCGCTCTAATAGACCGCTTTCCGAATTTGAGGGTTGCGAAATACACTGGCATCATGTACAATTAATTGTAGATTAAATTCTGTTAAGTATACAATCGAGGCAAACGAGATGCGAGTGGACCTCGCTAAACAACAGAATACCCACTAAAACTTCGGCGACCCTCGGTGGTCTTGAATAGGAGCACCAGAGCTTCAATGGGGATAGTATTATCTGGTCAGTGGCGTAATTATAAGGTGGCAGAGCTGGCAAAATACCATAGGCCCCTGTCTCAAGAGGGCCCCGTTCCAAGAAGAACTCAAAGCACATGGGACAAGACAGGTTATGCGACGTGGCTATTCTGCCTATTAAAAATTCTATGAACCGAAGTTTAAACTTTGATTAAAGGTCTATTTTTATTCCATTGATTTTTGCGGTAGGGCCCTATCAAAAGAATTTTCCACGGGCCCTAGCTGGTATAGTTACGCCAGTGCTCTGGGGCCTTGGACATTGCCATTCCAAATGGCAGGAGACACGCGAAGGCCCGTCTCCTGGCTCTCGATCTCTTCCTATGGACTGAGGTTCCCGCTCCCTCTCTGATAGCCTGAGATGAAATTCTCACTGAAGGTAGATACCGCCCGCCAAATACATTCACTGCTGAGCATATAGCCGAGTATGCTCATCAGCGAGAGCTAACCGACAGCCAAACTCATCAGGGGTTGCCGTTGGTTACCCCCAAGCTGGGCATTCAGCGAGCACTTGGGTATAATAACTAAAATCGCATTTGCAAATATTTCGTGGTCTACACTGGTGGCTTCTGCCGTGGTAACGCAAATACCCTGTCAGCAAAAACTGTCACCAAGCAAGAATTTACGTTGAAACAACAAGAGGTAATATACCTTTTACTATGTTGTTCCTTTATTCTTATTGAACCACTCATACAAGTTCGTCGGTTTAGAGTACTCTTGACTTGGCTTTGGTTCAGAAACGTTCGCCTTGGTCTCACCCTTCTAACTTTCCCATTTCATTCATTCTCGCTACGTGCCCAAACCATCCAACGTGCCCATTTGACGGCTTCGCTGGCGCCATGGTGCCAGTGCCTTGCTAGCAGAGGTCCCGGGTTCGATCCCCGGTAGGAAGAATTAAGGAAATAGTATTTTCTAATTTGTCTGAGTCTGGTCTGGTTCATCATCATTTTTGGAGAAAAAGGCTTGAAACTTATTTTTTACGCTGATGACTGATGATCTACAATTGTGTAAAATTACAATCCTTTCTTCAATATTATAAATGCGAAAGTTTGATGGCCTCGCTGGCGCAGTGGTGCGAGTATTCGCTTTGCTAGCAGGAGGTCCCGGGTTCGATCCCCGGTAGGACGAATTTAGGAAATTGTATTTTCTAATTTGTCTGAGTCTGGACTGGTGGGAGGCTTCGGCCGTGGCTAGTTACCACCTTACCAGCAAAGACGTACCCCCAAACAAAGAGATTTGTGTTCCAGTAGAAACCATAAGGGGTATATTGCCTCTTACCAGATTAGCACGCTTCCATCTTAGACTGTTTCATCACTTTCCATCAGGTTAGATTACAGTCAAGTGCTAAACAGTCAGCAATAAAAAAAATCTTATTTTAGTCACTAAATTTTCTTTTATACCGCAACTTTGCATTATCACACTATTTCTTATTTTGTCAATTAGTTTCAATCCACTCATAGTTATATGTAAATAAGTGGTAATATATGCCCTAAATATCTAGTGTAAAATAAAGGTTAGTTAAAAACAATCACCTGGATTACAAAAGACAATGAATTAGGTTGAAAACAACACGCCCATAAATAACAAGAGAACACAACGGAATAATAAAGACTAATTCCAAACTTTGAACATAATGGCGGATGCAAATCCAAATTCGACGGTTCGCGTCGTATCGTATCGCAATTAGTGTAAATGTTTCGCGCGTTGCCTCCCGTACAAAGCCCGCTTGATCCGTTTCAGCTTTGCGACAGGCAAATCCGACATGACGGCGGCAACAGAAAATATGGAAGTGAAACTAATATACGTAAATTAGAAAACTTGTTGTACGTACATAAAAACATTGACTCTTTTAATAAAAAGCGTGAATGTATATCATATAACTTACGAAACCAAAACAAACTTGTTATAAATTCTAGTAGGCTGCATAAGATTAACAACTCATTTAAGGGTAACTGTATACGTTTCTATAATAAACTCCCACAAGACGTTCTAAAGATGTCAATTAATAAATTCAAAGTCTTTGTTAAAAGAAATGTGATAGAAAAACCGTATTATAAGTTATGATGATAACAAAAAAAAAACAAAATACCTATATAATAAATAGTTTGTTGTGGGCTCTTCTCGGATCAGGGCGCGAAGGAACCCTCTTTACTTTAGATTTTAAGTAATTCTGGAGTATCATTATCAGACGTACATTAGAATTAGAGCGTGGAAAAGAAAAAAAAATATTATATGACGATTCAAAAGTGCTGTAATATGCCTACTTGAATAAAGATATTTTGATTTGATTTGATATATAGCAACAGACCTAATACAACTTTTTAACGGAAATAACTGTCGCCTGCCCCGCACCGTATGGACGTTTTTGTGGGACGATTGCCTCGTGGGTCAAACTTAAATGTTCGTGAAAGACTACCAAATGTTATAATTTTTATGACTGCTTATAGTTAAACTAAACAATTTTATCTTTTATTTATTAAATTAAGACTCTGGTGTAGCGTCAATTTGTACTAAACTTTGGGATAGAGAAAAAATCCGTCTTGTATTTAAAGGCTTATATCTTAAAAACTAAAACTTACCTGAAACGTTTTCATTGTTATTCACATCATTTATATAATCAAAACACAAATAATCACTAGTAACCGTTTACAAAAGACTACAAAAAATCTTAAGGATCTTCGATGTGACACAAGCGTCGTTATTAACGGTCTCTTTGTAACTGATTTATTTTTTGTTTTTTCTCTTACGACAATTACCGAGAAGCGAAAAAGATAATACACATGTTTGGTTATGTAACGCTTGGTCCAGTAAAATCGACTCTCGTTAGCTAAGGTGGTGAGATAGTAGCATCAATGGTATATTCAAATGAATTATTGAAGTGAAATGATTACCAAGGAAAGCGCCTGAAGAGTGGCTTTCTTGAGGCCATTATTTCGTTGGAGGAGGCACATGAGACGCTCTTCTCAGGAGGTTGGGAGATAAGAGACGTAGATTTCCCCTTATCTGCCTCCTTCTCAAGGTTACCAGAGGGTCTAATCAGAATTGTCGTCGCTTCAACCGATGGACGTCCACTGCTGGACATAGGTCTCACATAATGACGTCCACAAGGCCCGATCTTGCGCCGTCTGGCTCCAGCGGCTACCGGCGACCCTCTTTATGTCGTCGGTCCACCTTGTGAGGGGTCTCACTACACTGCGCCGCCCGGTGCAGGGTTGCCACTCTGGCACCTTCGGGTTCCAACGTCCATCGGTTCGTCAGACTATGTGTGCTTTGCTTCTGCTACGGATCTCCTCATTTCTGATTTGATCGCGTAGAGAAACTCCGAGCATAGCCCTGTTCATCGCACGCTGAGTGACTCTAAGGCCCATAGTCAGCGACCTAATCAGAATACCAGGGTAGATTACGTCTACCAATCCTCTAGTGCTCTAGTAAAGGATGGTGAGGCTATTGTTGGATTTGAATGTGTATACAGGCAAGCCAGCAAGTCCCACACTCATAATAATATTTTAGTTCTAATCGGGGTAAGTCAAGGCATTGACTTGCACGAAAAAAAAGCCACGTATATGCTTTGTAAATGTTTATAACTGAACTTTATAAATAAATAGCAAAATAATTACTGTTGCTGAAGTTTTCACTGACGTGTGCTTAAGCATCACAAAGCACAGCAAAAGAAGCTACGTATCCCTTTCGTAATCGTATGCTTTAATTGTATTTAATATGTATATAAACATTCTAAACATAAATTTCATTATAACATTATCGAAATTTAATAATAAAATAAGTAATTTTGTTATTGAAGCCGACAGTTTAAATATACTCAAGTTTTAGAATGTTTTTTTTTACCCAAAAGAAAACCTTTTATTGAGCTTAAATTGTAAATATATAGTTTAGAAATAGCTGCAAATCAGGTAAATCATTTCATAGATGCTAATTAATGTTTAATTAACTTGTACAAGTGTCTCTTCAATATGTTCTACATCAATGCGTTGGAATTTGTAATTGTTGTGTATTTGCGCTTATCAAAATTAAATTTAAGCAGATTTCTGGAAATGTGGAATTCAATTTGAAATAAGTGAATGAGATCAATACTTCGTCTATTTGAAACGAATATTGTATATATAGAAATATTACGAGGTGTGTTCAAAAAGTATCGCGAATTTTGGATTTTCGCGGGTTACGTATATTCGAATTTCGATTATTTTGTGGCGTTATGTTGGTACTCATGTCTCTCACTTATGCCGACAAGCTCGGCCATTTTGAATGTTCATTTAATTGTTGACAGCTGCTTTGCTTGCACGTGTTTTGGATCGTCTTCGATTTTTACCTATTCAAAAAAATGGATCAAAGAACCTGTATCAAATTTTGTGTGAAAAACGAAATTAAGTGCGCGGATGCATTCCGAATGTTGACTGTGGCATACGGAGAAGCTACCTTGGACCGAAGCAACGTTTATCGGTGGTACAAAATGTTCTCAGAAGGCCGAGAAGATGTGAACGACGAAGAGCGTGCCGGACGCCCGAGCACTTCAACAACAGACGAAAAAATTAATGAAGTGGAGAAAATGGTATTGGCCAATCGTCGAATCACCGTTAGAGAAGTTGCTGAGGACCTAAACATATCGATTGGCTCGTGCCATTCGATTTTTATCAATGATTTGGGCATGAGACGGGTCGCCGCGAAATTCGTACCAAAATTGCTCAATTGTGACCAAAAACAGCATCGCATGAACATTGCTAATGAGATGTTAAACTCTGTCCGCGACGACCCAAATTTGCTCCAGAGGGTCATAACTGGTGACGAATCGTGGGTTTATGGTTATGACGTGGAAACCAAAGCTCAATCATCTCAATGGAAGCTGCCGCACGAACCAAGACCGAAAAAAGCGCGCCAAGTTCGATCGAATGTGAAAGTTTTGCTGACAGTTTTCTTTGATTGCAGGGGCGTGGTGCATCATGAGTTCTTGCCACAGGGAAGAACGGTCAATAAGGAATATTACCTGCAAGTTATGCGCAATTTGCGCGAAGCAATCCGCCAGAAACGCCCGGATTTGTGGAAGAACAAAAATTGGCTTTTGCACCACGATAACGCCCCTGCTCACACATCGTTGCTTGTGCGCGACTTTTTGGCCAAAAACAACACACTAATGATGCCGCAGCCACCGTATTCCCCAGATCTGGCCCCCTGTGACTTTTTCTTGTTCCCTAAACTGAAGAGGCCCATGAAAGGACGACGTTACTCTTCTCTTGACGAGATAAAGACGGCATCGAAGGAGGAGCTGAACAAGATAAAAAAAAATGATTTTTTGAAGTGCTTCGAAGATTGGAAAAACCGTTGGCACAAGTGTATCCTATCTCATGGGGATTACTTTGAAGGTGACAAAATAGATATTCATGAATAAATAAATAATTTTTGAAAAAACACAAAATTCGCGATACTTTTTGAACACACAGCGTATATTATACAGGTTTGGCTGTCTGTTTTCAGTTACATTTTCAACGTTATTTTCATTAATAAATCGCTGAGCTTTAGTAGTTTTCGTAATATATTTATATCAGACGAATGTAACCAAATATGTTTCAAGTTTAAAGATACCAAAATTGAATATTTCAGTAGAAAAAACGCAAAATAAGGGATGATTTCAATATTTTTAAAGTACTGACTTACATATGCGAATCTGTAATTTTCTGCCTCTGTTTTTGCACTCAAGTTGAAATTTTAAATGTAAATAAAAGGAACAGTAAATAACTTATACATTTTATTGAAAATATATTATTAAAATGAATATATATATGATTCCCTAAAAAGCTAAAGATAAAAGCTTTTTAGGTAGTGTGGTAAGTGTATTACAAAAACTGAAAAACAGACAGACAAACATGTTTAATATAATATTAAAAGGGTTTTAAAAGAATGAATTTTTAGCTGTTTCTGTAACTGTATACTTTTCTGTATACGATTCCAGAAGATATTCTAGAGATCACACTTGATAATTTAAATGCTTTATTAAAAGAAATCTATTTGAATTCGTCGTCATCGTCGTCGCTTCTACCGATGGCCGTCCACAGCTGGACATAGGTCTCACGTAATGATGTCCACAAGGCCCGATCTTGCGCCGTCTGGCTCCAGCATCTAGCGGCGACCCTCTTTATGTCGTCGGTCCACCTTGTGGGGGGTCTGCCTACACTGCGCTGTCCGGTGCGGGGTCGCCACTCCAGCACCTTCGGCCCCCAACGTCTATCGGTTCGTCGGACTATGTGCCCCGCCCATTGCCACTTCAGGTTCGCGATTCGTAGGACTATGTCAGTGACTCTGGTTCTACTACGGATTTCTTCGATTCTGATTCTATCACGTAGTGAAACTCCGAGCATAACCCTCTCCATCGCACGCTGAGTGATTCTGAGCTTCCGCATGAGGCCCATAGTCAGCGACCACGTCTCAGAACCGTATGTCATCACACGCACTGTTCGAAGACTTTGGTCTTCAGGCACTGAGGGTTATTTGGACGAAAATATCTGGCGTAGCTTCCCGAACGCAGCCCATCCGAGTTGGATTCGGCGGTTGACCTCCTTCTCGAAATTGGATCTACATAGCTGGAATGTAAGGGGGAAACGCGTCCCAGTCCGTTTCACCAAACACAAACATCACCTGCACGCGGTGCACCCTGCTTCTACCGACGAGGCTCTGGCGACCGACAAATGGCGGTATAACCATTCTTTATAGCTGACCTAAATACCACAGACCGATAACGGGCAGCAGCGTTATCGGTGCGAGAAGGTCAGTACTGCGATCATCAACCCGCCTGCCAAGCGTGGTGATTATTGGCAAATCCACAATATGACAAAAACTATTTGAAATATCATACTATAACTTGAAGGATTACTCAGACGATTAAGAAGCGTGAGAGTGAATGAATTGCTCTAATCTACATAAAATAAAATAATATTTATATTGTTACGATGACGGTAAAGTAAAGGACCTACTCCACCACAATTTTTTGTGAATTTCTAAGTCAATCTCTAATATCAGTTGTATATCAGAAATAATATGAAAACGACATTTAACGATTCAAAAATGCTTTAAAAGCTAAATGAAAAATGTTTTTTTGAATTTCAATTTTAATTTATATTATTTCTTAATCTACTTATATTTCTATATCCTAAATTAACCAGACAAAATGATTACCATAGATAAAGTTTAAAAACCCTCCACATTTAAACATAAATATAGCATAAATCTAATTGCACAAATATAGAAATATTTTTGATGTATCACAGACACGTGTCTTGAGCGATCTTTTCCGATGATTCGAGGAAAATGAATGATTACAAAATCGATTTTATATCAATAATACAAATTCAATTTCAACGTGAAACAGTAAGAAATGAAATCTATTTTGTAAACGTATAATAGATACAGTTTTGATTGATCATTTAGTGTAGATGCGTTTGGATAAGCATTATATGAGAAATGAATTTTTGATTCGCTCTTGTTGATAAATGTATTGAATTAGTTATATTATTTAGAGAGAGAGAGAGGATATACCTTATTGTACACCACAGAATATAGAAAAAAAAATAGTAATAATAAATACCGAACAAAATTTGTTCAAAAGGTACAGGTAGGCGGCCTTATCGTATATTAGCGATTTCTACTAGGCAACCTCAGAGCACACAAACGGGGCAGGTGGTGTCCAATCCAAACGGACATTTAATGGGTATAAAAAATAGTAATATATACAAATTGATACGTAATCTACCTACTCTCAAATATAATAAATACATATACACTAATAAATAAATTTAAACCTACAGATACATAGAATGCATATATAAATAAATTGTCGCCAATTAAAGTGACTGAGAAAGGTAATAGTGTCTAACTTCGTTTTTGAAGAAGTCCAGCGAGCTTCCCTGATCTTTAGAAGAAGCTCATTCCATAATTTTATGCCTATGACTGCGAAAGATTGTCCATAGAACGTTGTTTTATGACCAATAATGTTATGTTTGAGACTACGTGATGGTCTTTAGCACCTCCTATCCATATCACAAAAGGAAAAAAAATGTTAGAGATAACTAGGAGTACCAGGCTTGAATAACACACAGTACAGAAGGGAGACGATATGTAAATTCCGGCGAAATCGTATAGGCAGCCACTTGAGCTTTGTTCGAAATTCTGAGACATGGTCATATTTGCGTAGTCCAAATGTGAACCGAATAGAGAGATTTTGTAGTCGCTCAAGCTTGTTTTAATTGGCCCTCGGTTAGATTAAAACAGCTTGCATCGGCGTAATCAAGAATGGAAAGGAGTAAAGACTGTGCAAACATAATTTTGGTGGGAATGGGAAGAAATGAACGCAGAAGATAGCTCATAGCGGTGAATGTCTTTTTACTTAACTCTCCCACCTATTGTGTCCAAGACAAGGTGTTATCAAAATAAACACCCAAATTTTTAACTGTTTCACTGTACGGTATAGTGACACAATCCAATAAAACTGGTCGGTCCACTCTTGATATCAAACTTCTGCAACCAATAATAATGGCTTAGGATTTGATGGGATTGATTTTTAAGCCAAACGACTTACTCCAGTAATATATTAAGGTCAAGCCACATTGGTAGCAGAAATTGCAGATATTTATTGATGTTAATAAATCTAGAGTACTTTATTATCCTTTTGTGCATAATATTTAGATTCCTGGGGATATATGTAGCTCATCCAAGGATAAAATCAAAGCATTTTGGGTCATATATTTCATTAACTACAATTCTTTTTAATAAAATATATAAGCTTTATAAAATATGTAAGCCCTGTGACAGAAGACTGCGCACTTCCTTCACAATAAACAAAGAAATATAGGAAATATACATAAAAAAACAAGGAAATATTAATCTTAATAGTAATCTTATAAAGTGAATTAATGTCTAGCGATTGTGTTGTGGAAAAGTTTGTGACTTTGGTAGCAGTTGGTTGTTAAAAGCCATAAGGCTTCAGTTTTAGGAATAAATTAAATTGTATATGAATACAATTTAACTTATTACTATTTAAAAGTTGCATAAATACATCGAAATAATGAAATAAGAAACAGACTGAAATATATAACAACTACTCGAATATAATCTTGAAATTAATGGTGCCGGATTTGACGACAGTTTATAGCAATGATTTTCAAAGTGATCCAGGTGGAACCCCAGGGATCCACTAGAGACTCAATGGGGGTGTTCGTTGGCGTCACAAAGCAATGGTGGTGTACAATATAACGATCGCGTGAAGAAAGAAAAATGTTGGCTAGACTCCACCATCTAGACCTAAATGGGGGCGGATTTAACGACAGTTTCCAGCAGTGATTTCCAAAGTGGTCTTGGTGGACCCCGACTTAATTGGGCTGTACGTTGGCATCATAAAGAAATAACGGTGAACTATACTTCGATAGTCTGAAGAAGTAACAATTTTGGCTCAACTCCAGCTACTTGAACTTAATTTAAGCTTTTTAGGTCGGCAAAGCATCGGTTCCTTTGGTGCTGCAGGTGTCCATGGGCGGCGGTAATCACTTAACATCAGGTGGCCCGCTAGCTCGTTTGCCTGCCAAGGCTATATAAAAAATGGTGCCGGATTTTATTTCTGTTTATAACAGTGGTTCCCAAAGTAGTCCTGATGGACCCCCGGGGACCACAAGAGACTTAATGGGGGAGTACGTTGGCGTCACTAAAAAATGGCGGAGCACAATATTTCGATAGTGTGAAGAACTAACAATTTTGGCGACTGTTACTTGAATGTTACTAATCAACCAACTAAATCTTACTTTCTTTTTTCGAAAACTGTTAAATCTAATCTTCACATTTTATGTCGAGTTTTGGGAATATGGTAGTATTGATCCTGCTTGGGGTCCACTGGAACCAGCAAAATTTTGAATGGGGTTTACGAGAAGCAAACGTTTGAGAACGTCTGGTTTACAGTAAAGTAGGAGTAGGAGTCGCATATCTCATCTAAACTATAACTTATTAATCAAAGCATTGAAACTTCGAACTATCCAACAAACTGTAACACCTACAACCGCAAAATTTACTGAAAGCCTATTCATCAAGTAGCTTCCCTTTAGAACAATACCTTTGAAACTGTCAAGCGTCTTAACAATACGTATGTAAATGCCCCGGCCCATTGGCGGGCTTTATTGTTATGGCGTGATGTCAAGTCTATGAACGCGTAAGACGTTTGGTGACACACAGTCTTCAAGATTGAACAACCAACTGGTATTTTTCCATCTATACTAATACTATATATAAGAGTCTATTTCCTTGAAGGCAGTAGTTTCAGAAACTACTAGTCCGATTTAAAAAACTATTCCAGTATTAGATAGCCACGCTAAGACCAAATATAGTCCTATTTTTAACCGACTTCAAAAAAGGAGGAGGTTATCAATTCGTCTGTCTTTTTTTATGTTTGTTACCTCATATCTTCCGACTGGGTGGACCGATCTTGATGATTTTTTTTATGTGAAAAGTGGTGCTCGTCATAGGGTCCCATATTTTTTAAACCAGTTCTGATGATGGCATCCATGAGAAAACCGGATAAGTCTTAAATTTGCGTAAGCATGTGCTTGCTGACTATGGGCCTCATTCGAAAGCTCAGAGTCACTCAGCGTGCGATGGAGAGGACTATGCTCGGAGTTTCTCTACGCGATCAAATCAGAAATGAGGCGATCAGCAGCAGAACCAAAGTCACCGATATAGCCCTATGAATCGCGAACCTGAAGTGGCAATGGGCGGGGCACATAGTTCGACGGACCGATGGACGTTGGGGTCCGAAGGTGCTGGAGTAGCGACCCCGCACCGGGCGGCGCAGTGTAGGGAGACCCCCCACAAGGTGGACCGACGAAATAAAGAGGGTCGCCGGTAGTCGCTGGAGCCAGGTGGCACAAGACCGGGCCTTGTGGACGTCATTACGTGAGACCTTTGGCTAGCAGTGGACGTCCATCGGTTGAAGCGACGATGTGCACGACAAATGGACGAATAACTCAAGATTACGCCAACCGATTTCGGTGATTCTTTTTTATTAGAAAGGATACTTAAAGGGTTGTTTTATGATAGTTTGGTTAGGTTCTAATGATGGAATCCATGACAAAGTGACGGAACTCTTCAATTCTTGGGAGCAAATTAACGATACTCGGCAGAATCTTCTATAATCTATCCAGATGTTTGAGTTGCCTACCGTAACTTCGGTATGGTCAAGTGCTAATCGTAGTTAAATATGAAGATCAATGGATTTTCTCAACGGCTTATAGTAAGAGTGCCATTTTTGGCAAAATATATATCTGTCTGTAATCAAATGGCAATGGCCATGCTTTTGTTGCTGCATTGCAATATTTGATAGGTGAATTATGTATGAAGCGGTGGTATAAGGTTGCAGGTTCGAACCCGGGTGTGGCGATTTTAATGTAAATTTAACTTTGTTTAGTTGTTTCATTTAAACGGTGTTATCTCATATGAGAAACGCGTTTTAGGTGTACACATATTGAGACAAATTTGTTAGTTTACTTCAGATTCACTAAAAATCAAAAAATAAATAAAAAAGAACCGCCTTCAAAACAAAAGTGTTCTATTTCTATATCGCACTGGACCTATTTAGTGTCTTATTTAAATTTTCAATCGTTAATAATACACTTTTTATTTATTTTATCTAATTGTTACTATTTGTTACACTCGATGTTAATATTTTATTTCAACATTGTCTCAATATATAAATTTAGTGATAAATTGTACAGTACCATTTATTTAAAGCTCACGTCAAAGGTTTATGTAATTCTTTGGTTAATAATTAGTCTATGAAGTTGATGTAGGAATTAACCTTAATGGTTTTTGTATTACTTGTTTAAATGGATAACAGGTAATCAGGCGACTTTTTGAGCAAAGAAACAATAGATTACCCTTGTGACAATAATTGAAATATTTTCAATGTGCGATGGTATTCACAAATCAAAACCAAACTAAATTCAATATTTTTTAGTGATTTATACATATTTTAAACACAACGCGTTTAATTTAAAGGAAACGGTTCAGCAGACATAAAATAAGCTACAGGAGATGGTAAATATTATGAATAAAATTGGAAAGGGAAAGGAATGAAAGTGAATGTAAACAAAACGAAAGTCATGCTTTTTGAACGAGATGAATCTATGATGAATGGCAATATTTTGATAGATGGGGAACAAGTGGAAGAGGTGAAAGAATTTGTATACTTGGGATCTAAATNATCGCGAACCTAAAGTGGCAATGGGCGGGGCACATAGTCCGACAGACCGATGGACGTTGGGGCCCGAAGGTGCTGGAGTGGCGACCCCGCACCGGGCGGCGCAGTGTAGGGAGACCCCCCACAAGGTGGAACGACGACATAAAGAGGGTCGCCGGTAGCTGCTGGAGCCAGGTGGTACGAGACCGGGCCTTGTGGACGTCATTACGTGACACCTATGTCCAGCAGTGGACGTCCATCGGTTGAAGCGACGATGTGCACGACAAAACAATAAATAAATAAATAAATAAATAAATAAATGGACGAATAACTCAAGATTACGCCAACCGATTTCGATGATTCTTTTTTTATTAGAAAGGATACTTAAAGGGTTGTTTTATGATAGTTTGGTTAGGTTCTAATGATGGAATCCATGACAAAGAAACGGAACTCTTCAATTATTAGGAACAAATCAACGACACTCGGCAGAATCTTCTATAAGCTTCTATCTTCTATAAAAGTATGGTCAAGTGCTAGTCGTAGTTAAATTTGAAGATCAATGGAACTCCTCAACGGCTTATTTGGCAAAATATATAACTGTCTGTAATCAAATGGCAATGGCCATGCTTTTGTTGCTGCATTGCAATATTTGATAGGTGAATTATGTGTGAAGCGGTGGTATAAGGTTGCGGGTTCGACCACGGGTGTGGTGATATTAATGTAAATTTAACTTTGTAAAGTTGTTTCATTTAAACGATGTTATCTCATATGAGAAACGCCTTTTAGGTGTACACATATTGATTGTATGATAGGTTTAATGAGAAAAAAGAAGCGAAGGAGATATGCAAGGATCGTGGCAAGTGGAAGGATGTTGTCTCTGCCTACCCCTATGGGAATGAGGCGTGACGCTATGTATGTATGTATGTTAATCGATCGAGATTTCGTTTTAATAAAGCAATTATTAAACTATTTTTATCATTAAATAAACGGTAGCCCGTAATATTTTCTGTTTGTGTAAGCCGTGTGTATAAATACAGCGGAACATATCTAAGTGCTTGAGATCCCGATTGCTAATGCTAAGGAAATTCAAAACAGGCAGTTTGTACGTCGATAAGTGTCGGGCCGATTTATTGAAGTGATTCAGCTTCGAATTTAACATCTCATCAACATAAGTATTAAATTTCAATAAAAGCTTACTTACATCAACTCATGATACTCCCTTCCCTACTATATGTTAATAATCTTTATTCGTCGAATAATTATATAGTTTATTAATACTACCATTGACCCCTAAACTTGTAGTACCCGTGTCTTGGGGGTCACTTCCAATTACACTATAGGAATTCTATACATCATACATTATCATAAAATTTAAGCAAAGATAATTATATTATTTTAATTGTTTAAATGAATTTGTATTTGTGAACGTTTGTGTGTGCGTATGCGTGCGTGCGTGATAACGGTGTTTTTATAGTTACTTGTATTGACTTTAATAACAATGCACCAATATACTCTCTCATAGAAACCTAAGTTTAGGAATTATTATATTTGACAAAGATATATTATTTCATACCCAGTAATAAAGATATGTTTTAGGACTCTGAACTAGTTGCAGGAATTTAAGAATCACCATCAAAAACGTTATATACATATAATAAAAGATGAACATATAGATGATCCCACCCTATAAAGAGCTAATTATAAAATCCTTATTTTTTTAAGACAGTGTTTCAAGCATAAATTATTTTTTCTTGTACCATATTTTGTACTTACCATATGTTGTTTTAAGCATCATCTTTTAATAGCTATATGATTAAAAAAAACCAATAACCTATAAAATAAATTTGGTTGTATTAATAATCATCGAAATTCAAAAGAAGTCAGAATGTCTAAAAGGCAAACGTTTATTTAATAAATAAAAATTACCTACGAATGAAATTTAATAACATAATAAATACAATTTTATAAGCAACTAAATACACGATGAGAAGTAATAAGAACAACATGAGTATAGATAGAAGTGAATTAGAAATAATATTTATTATAAAACTTGACAAAAATATGAAGTTATAGACTTGGTGGTTGCAAAATTATTTGGTGGTATAGATGTAGAAGCTGCCAAAGAACTAACTGGCAGACATACAATAGTAAAGATAGGACTGTTATAAGTTACTGCCGAAGCTACAAACAAATCTTCTCCAATTCCTGAGATCGCGTCCCAAACATCAAAGTGGAGTGCGCAATCAATTCTCCGAGAACATTGTGACAAATATCAAAACGTTTGCAACAAACTGTGCCATTAGTCAAATTAATTATTTACCATCTAGTTCTCGACGTTTTGTTCCTTTGACCATATCGTTAGTGCTCGCAATCTGCTAAAAGGTAAGTTGTCGATAGACTCCAATTATTCATGAGAACCAAATCCGATGGCTTTCTACTTGTAATGGATTGTTTAAGTTTTGTAGTTTACATTGAAATTGTGAGATAATTTCTTATTGCAATAGCCTCGTAGGATATAATTTGAATCATCCACTAAGTTAGAGTCACTCAGCGTGCGATGGAGAGGGCTATGCTCGGAGTTTCTCTACGTGATCGAATCATAAATGAAGAGATCCGTAGTAGAACCAGAGTCACCGATATAGTCCTATGAATCGCGAACCTGAAGTGGCAATGGGAGGGGCAAATATTCCGAAGGACCGATGGACGTTGGGGGCCAAAGGTGCTGGAGTGGCGACCCTGCACCGGACGCCGCAGTGTAGGCAGACCCCCCACAAAGTGGACCGACGACATAAAGAGGGTCGCCGGTAGCCGCTGGAGCCAGGCGGCGCAAGATCGGGCCTTGTGGACGTCATTATGTGAGACCTATGTCCAGCAGTGGACGTCCATCGGTTGAAGCAACGACGACTAAGTCAGAAATAGCTGCATCGTTCAATAAAATGAAGAAAATGCTGTGTTATCGTCAAAATAAATATAAAGCTACGGTTCAGGCTGACAGAGGATACCATAAGAAGCCTCGAAAAAAATACGAAACAAAGTCGTTCGATAAGACACAGAAACTTATGCGTACCGTCAAGAGGTGATAATTTGAGTATCTAGGCTAAATAGTTAGGCCAGATAAGTAAGGCTTTTCCAACTTATAATAATGGGAAATGTTGAGAGAACAAGGCAAGCTGAATAAGTCGGGGGATTCCAAAAGATAGCAGCCAATCCTAAGAAGACTAATTCAGTAAAAGCGAAAAGCTCACGGAAATAGCTAAAAAATTGTTTGGTTATTATTCAAATCAAAAGGCTGCCTACTTGTAATGGAGTGCTTAAGATTTGTTGTTTGCATCAAAACTACTGTCACATAATTTATAACAGCAAAAGCTTTCCATAAGTAATAAATTTCGAACAAAATAGTTTATTGAGTTAGTATTTAAAATTTTTTCAAAATGTGCAAGCATTTAGGTACCTATTAAAAGAATCTATTAGTAATTAACCACATTTGATGGCATTTTGCCTATAACGAATTAGATGTAATTATTAGACAATGATGTATTATTTAGATTTTTGATGTAGCGGTCAGCTTTTTCGGCCTAAGTTCAAGTCCTGGATGGGGAGAAATCAAAAATTGATATTGAACTTTCTCTTAAGAAAACCCTCAGTATTTATTCGAAATTTGGAATTCCTTCATCACGTTGCCTTGAAGTATAAGATCTAACTATAAAAGTGAAGAAATAAAGAATACACTTATGTTAGCACACACATATTGTGTCCTAGGCCTCCCAACCCACATTTGAACATCTGGGTCTACTAGCTCAAAAACCCTCGCTCCTAAGAGAGAAAAGGCCTATGCCCATCTATGGGACGTTAATGGGCTGCTACTTACCTTACTTTTAAAGAATAGTCTCCCTTTTTGGTTTAGCGGTCAGCTTTTTCGGCTATAGACATGAGGTTCTAAGTTCAACTCCTGGGCGGGGAGAAATCAAAAACTGATGTTGAGCTTTCTGTTAAGAACATTTTCAGTATTACTCGAAATTTGGTAGTGTTTCATCACGTTGCCCTGAAGTATAAGATGTGACTATAGGAGTCAAGAAATAGATAATACACAAGAATTGTGTTAGCACAGAAATATTGTGTCATAGGCCTCCAAACCCACAGTGGAACTGCTTGCTGGGTCTTTGAATTCAAAATCCCTCGCTCCTAAGAGAGAAGAGGCCTGTGCCCATCAGTGGGACGTTAATGGGCTGCTACTTACCTTACCTTTTAAGAATTGTCTGCCTTTTTGGTTTCACGCTCAGCTTTTTCGGATATAGATATGAGGTTCTGAGTTCAAGTCCTGAATGGGGAGAAATCAAAAATTGATATTGAGTTTGTTAAGAAAATTCTCAGTATTTATCTGGAGTTGGGAAGGCTGTGGTGTGCTTTGTCACGGTACTCTGGAATTAAAGAACTGACTATAAAAGTGAAGGAATAGATAATGCACTTATGTCCTAGGCCTCCTAACCTACAGTGGAGCAGCGTACTGTGTCTATTCTCTAAAAACTCTCACCCCTAAAAGTGAATAGGCCTGTGTTCAACAGTGGATTGTTAATGGGCAACTACTTGCGTTTGACCTTAATTTATTATTAGTAATGTACATAAATGTATCAGTAATTCTCCTAGTGACAGCTTAGTCATATTAAACACACTTAAAATACACATGCACAGCGTTTTTTTTTAACTCTAGAACATCGACAAAGATTTCCAACTCCCTATTACAGTGCAATTTGATATCAAATGCATTCATAATCCTGTCTGCCTCGAACAATACGCCAGAATACATTAACTTGCAAGTCAACAACAAAACCTCCATCTACTGCGTCCCTTCAAGCCTTTGATGGCACACCACGAGATGTTTCATCTTAACCGAGTATTACTGCTTCAGAAATACAATACATTAATGGCTCTGTACAGATTACATTTGGAAAGATCTAATGATATTTATATACATATATGTAAGGACAATCTATACTAATATTATAAAGCTGAAGAGTTCCTTGACTTAGACCTGCAAATCTCAGGAACTACTGGTATGATTTCAAAAAAATCTTTTAGAGTTATATAGCTCATTTATCAATAAAGGCTATAACAGTTTAACTATCTGTGCTTGTTAACGGAAATAACCATCACCTGCTCCTCCCCGCAAGGACATTTTTGCGTCGGTTGCCCGGCGCTGTCGAATGAGGATAAAGCGGCTTTTGGAGCTTAAATGTTCATGAAAGACTACCAATTGGTATAATTTTTGTGTTTGCTAATAGTTAAACTTTACAATGTCATATTTTGTTTCTTAAATTAAGACTCTAGTGTAATGTTATTTTGCACTAAACTTTGAGATAGTAAAAAAAGTCCGTCCTGTATTTATAGGGTCATATCTTAAAAATTAAAACTTATCTAAAGGGTTTTCATTGTTATTCACATCACATATATAATCAAAAACACAAATAATCACTAATAAACACTCACAGGTTATAAAATACCACAAAAAAGTTAACAAACTTCGACCCGACACGCACCGTTAGTACTGGTCACTTTGTAACTGATTTATTTTTTGTTTCTTCTATTGTCTGGTCTTATCTCTACGCATTATGTTACAACTGTTACCGACAAGCGCAATAGATTATACACGTTATGACTTATATTTCCTTGTAATAGCTTTCGCTAAGTAAACGGTTAAAGTTTTGCAAAAATTATGTATGGCGGAATTGTCGTCTTTTAAAAGTTCTAAAACAAAATCTGCTACAGCATATATCTATCTTTTAAAGATAGTGTTCGCGCCCGATGGCGCTAGGAATTGGTGCTCTGTGGGCATGGCGCAATATACTCTATGGGCATAGCTAATCTGTGCCTGTTAGAATCCTTTAGAAACTGTCATCCGCGAACCGGACAGAAGACGGGCGCGACAGCCTTTATGCGGCGCTTTAGCAGGTTACACACTCACATTCCACAAACACAATTACAAATACACACCTACGTGAACAGACATCTGCCGGAGTCGACGCCGTCGAGGAGAGCGGCGCCTGGAGACGAGGTAGGTGCGAAACCCCACTAACTGTCCGAACCCTCTGGACTGTAGTAAAATTTCTCCTCCCACCGTCTACGGTGATCGAGACTGCCTGCACCACTATGGGCCCTGGTGACACTTGGTAGTCTCCAAGACCTGGTCATGGACGGCGTGAACAGATAGATATAACGATATAGATACATATCTATCCCTCTTAAGCTAGTATTGTAAATGACGACGGAGCTTTATAAAAGGTTGTCACGTCAAATTTTTAAGTGGCAAAAAGTATTTTGAATTTGGATTTATGTTTATAGGGATGTAATAATCTTATATTAAACGTTTACATTAAAAAATTGGCTTAAAAAAACTAACTTCTAATTTGACTGTCTGGCTTGATGCTTCGGCCGTGGCTAGTTACCACCCTACCAGCAAAAATGTGCCGCCAAGAAAGGTTTTGTGTTCTGCTTCGATGCTGTGAAAACCATAAGAAGTAAATTGCTTCTTACCAGATAAGCGCGCCTCCATTTTAGACTGTATCATAACTTACCATCAGGTGATATCTCGGTCAAGTGCTAAAAGCAATAAAGAAGTTTGCAAATATAGTAATTATAAAAAAATCTATGATTGAGTGACGCAATAAATTTGGGGAACTTTTAAGGGGCAACCATTGTGTTGTGGAGCTATTGAACAAACAGAGCTATAAAGATGCTAGATGTGCTTAATGTCAACTACGGTATAAGTTATTTCAATCATCAATAAATGAAGAAATCTTTACACAGACAAATAACTAATTTAACTAATTTTTAACCAGTTAAAAAAACCGATTTGACTGCCTCATTGGTCTAGTGGTTACCATGTTCGGCTACAGACATGAGGACCTAGGTTCGAGTCCCGGGTCGGGCCAATTCAATAATGGATATTGAGTTTTCTATATTAATAATTCTCAATATTTGCCCGAATTTGGGAAGTTGGCGGTGTGATCCACCCCCGTGCCTCGGAGAGCACGTTAAGCCGTCGGTCCTGGGCCTGATCTCTCTCCTGTCGTGTCGGATTACCGTCACATCGGACTATGAGAGTGAAGGAATAGAGAATACACTTGTGTACTATGCCTGCCAATCCACAGTGGAGCATCGTGGTGGGTCTATGCTCTAAAAACCCTCTCTCATATGAGTGAGGAGGCCTGTGCCCAGCAGTGGGACGTTAATGGGCTGCTACTGGCTGAGTTCTACCAAATCTAGGAGTAAGAACCACTGTGATCAGCATTGGTGTATTCTTCGGCTGCTATTTTCGCCAAGTTTCCTTCAATTGACAACAAAATTAAATGAAATTATTAATAATGTTTGTTTTCGTCGCAAACCGAAAGTAATCGAACAAAATAAGCGATTTTCTGATACTTCTAGTGAAGTGACATCTGCGTCACGTATCTTGTTTAAAGCAATATTGAGTGTGAACGTGGGGTCGTGTAATTGTTAAGATGTCGTCGGACCTTTGCTTCTTGTATTAGGGGACAAGTGATACATCAGTGCCGTGAATATCCGGGTGTCACATTGTCTTTGAATGGATGTTTTTGTAAAGTTTATTAATGATATTTATGGTAGTGTGGTTTTTTTAAAACTTAGTCATTTATTATCCTATTAACGTTGCACTGCTGGAAACAGACTTCGTAGTTTACCGGAGAGAGGTTACATCTTGTTAAAAACAGGTTACTTATTAGTTCTTAAGATGTCTTGGAACCAGTTCGTCTCAAATGTTGAAGTATTTAAACGAGCTCAAATTACCCATACGGTAATGACGACTATCATGCAGAGAAAGGTTGATTTTTTTAGCTCTTCAAAGAGGATCCCTATATAAGTAACCTAGATTGATCCTAAAGAATATGATGTATGGAAAAAGAAGACCTGATAAACCGCATGGGAAATGTATGGACGATATACAGGAATGGACCAGATATAACTGTAGATTGCTCAGGAGAGAAGACTTTTCCATGTACTGACCGCCAAACTTCAACGCCAATTGTTTTTACAGTCTGAAAACTAGATAGATGACACTTTACAATATTCCTCGTCTTAATACATGTCTCTATACTCTATAAGTCTAATAGGGGAAAGAGTTTTGGGTTCAGTCTCATCTTTATTAAGGGTGGTTAAATAAATCCTAGTCACTTATCCAATCCTTGTCACTTCTCTCATCACAGGTTTCTTCGCCGATACCTTCGTCATTAAGCTTTTAAAGGAGAGCTTAACTCTTTAAAATTATTCAAGTGTATCCCATTTTAGGTCATCTTCTAATAGACCAGCGACCTGAATCATTTTCTTATCACATTTGACTATTATGAAGCCTTGTTTACTTAAGTAAGGTTCACAGAGTTATAGTAAATAAAGTAATCTATTATTCATCACATGATGTTTAGAGGTGTAAAACATTTCAGTCCAGTCCCCCAATTGACAAGAGTCCTTGATCAACGCCATCTGTCTTTATAGTTGGACAATTCGGGATGACACTTGAAAACATCTCTCGTCTTCATACATATTTATGAGAGGGTGATACGTCACTTGTATTGCAAGGGATCATCTAAATCTGTTTCAATTTTGTGTGTAGTTATAGATTCATACACCTTCTAAGAAAATATCTTTCAAAATTTGAATGTAAAATAAAATTAAATAGTGTTAATTTCGCAAAATAAATAGATGAGAATAATGCTAATGTTGATAATTTATTGAGTAAAAGTGAGCACTTGACTCTCAATGCTGCTAATAATAGTGATGACACTATCTTAAAAAGTTATCTGGATAATTTACAAGAGGTATTTCATCTTTTATCGGTTTCTAAACAAGACCTATTTATATGAGTAATACAATTTCTTAACATGTACGATCTAACACAGAAGCTGTATAACCGACATTATGGCAGAAAGCTATCGATTATCATTCTTTGTAATATCTGAAATTTGAGTGGAAATTTGTTAAGACCGTGAAGGGTTTTTAATAACTACAAATTCTGAAATACCGCCGTCATAATTCTACGACAGACCACTCAGACGTTCTGGATAAAAGACACTCGTCAACGAGTCGGTTTGGACGATTGTTATCCGACTGCACAAAATATGTAAATTAAACTTTAACTCATCAACACCAGTCATGTCACACTATATACTTTATCACAATTTACTATACAAATAATTTATTGATTTATGACACACAATAAACACTTTACTGATCCACTGATATCACATGAAGAATCTCCGTTGTAACGCGATTTAACACGAAGACTTTTTCCCGCGGAAACGTCTCGCCGGCATTAATTTCATAATCAATGCTGCCACCCGTTTCCGCCGGAAAGCATGCGACAACACGATCTTTTTTTCCGCGTACCTGCAAAATGTGGAATCAACTTCCAGCAGCACTCGGACGGCCTCGCTGGCGCAGTGGTGCGAGTAATCGCTTTGCTAGAGGAGGTCCCGGGTTCGATCCCCGGTAGGACGAATTTAGGAAATTGTATTTTCAAATTTGTCTGAGTCTGGAGGCTTCGGCCGTGACTCGTTACCACCCTACCAGCAAAAACGTACCGCCAAACAAAGAGATTTGTGTTCCGGTAGGACGCTGTGTAGAAACCGTAAGGGGTATATCGCCTCTTAACGGATTAACGCGCTTCCATCTTAAATTCTATCATCACTTACCATCAGGTGAGATCACAGTCCAGCGCCAATCTGTCAGCAATAAATAAATAAATAAAAAGCAGTGTTCCCCCAAGACTTCTATATGTAAATGTTTAAGAGACAATTGAACTTCCACCTCCTCGGCCGGCAACGCATCGGCAGCTCCCCCAGTGCTGCAGGTGTCCATGGGCGGCGGTAATCACTTACCATCAGGTGACCCGCTAGCTCGTTTGCCTGTTATAATTATAAAAAAAGATATACTAGTTGCAAGTATAGAAGAAGAATAAGAATATCTTATATAGTCGACAAAGATCTGTAACAAAATTGCTGCATTATTTGCGTAGCACCCACAGTCGAAATGATACAACAAACCCTTATTAAATCAGACAAAAATGGAGTTCTTCTAGAGATCAGTTTACAAACCAACAAACAGAACAAAACAACGCATGTGTTTATGCAAAATAATACAGGTATCAGCATTTCCAAAATAAAAGCACACGATACCGCTTAAAACAAGACGGTCGACTGAATTTTTTATAATTTAATTGCTAATTTGCCGTTCCCCGAGTATCCTATTCCCGGTTGATTTTATTTTTTCGTCGCATTGTTAAAATTTCTGGATTATCCCCGCATTTACCTGATGAATTATTATTGTGTATCTTTTTTTTTTCTCTCTGTTTCCTTCCGTAGTTACGGACGAATCTGCTCTAATTATTTCCTCTCGGATAAACAAAGGGACTTCGCAATTCGTTTGTTACGTCTTGTCGCTTTTACATTTTAAATATGCCGCTTTCAATACGAGTGAATGGTCTTTAGTTATGTGTGTTATTTCTATGTTATAATTTCAATAATATACTTATGTATTCATAATAAAATATTCTGTTTTTATGTCGTTTGCTAGACCATTTTTAAACTCACGGATTTACGTAAATAAGCTGGATATCAACTTGTCGTGATGCATTGTCCCTAATATACTGCTCTTATACGCTGTGTGTTCAAAAAGTATCGCGAATTTTGTGTTTTTTCAAAAATTATTTATTTATTCATGAATATCTATTTTGTCCCCTTCAAACTAATCCCTATGAGATATTATACACTTGTGCCAACGGTTTTTCCAATCTTCGAAGCACTTCAAAAAATCATTTTTTTTATCTTGTTCAGCTCCTCCTTCGATGCCGTCTTTATCTCGTCAAGAGAAGAGTAACGTCGTCCTTTCATGGGCCTCTTCAGTTTAGGGAACAAGAAAAAGTCACAGGGGGCCAGATCTGGGGAATACGGTGGCTGCGGCATCATTAGTGTGTTGTTTTTGGCCAAAAAGTCGCGCACAAGCAACGATGTGTGAGCAGGGGCGTTATCGTGGTGCAAAAGCCAATTTTTGTTCTTCCACAAATCCGGGCGTTTCTGGCGGATTGCTTCGCGCAAATTGCGCATAACTTGCAGGTAATATTCCTTATTGACCGTTCTTCCCTGTGGCAAGAACTCATGATGCACCACGCCCCTGCAATCAAAGAAAACTGTCAGCAAAACTTTCACATTCGATCGAACTTGGCGCGCTTTTTTCGGTCTTGGTTCGTGCGGCAGCTTCCATTGAGATGATTGAGCTTTGGTTTCCACGTCATAACCATAAACCCACGATTCGTCACCAGTTATGACCCTCTGGAGCAAATTTGGGTCGTCGCGGACAGAGTTTAACATCTCATTAGCAATGTTCATGCGATGCTGTTTTTGGTCACAATTGAGCAATTTTGGTACGAATTTCGCGGCGACCCGTCTCATGCCCAAATCATTGATAAAAATCGAATGGCACGAGCCAATCGATATGTTTAGGTCCTCAGCAACTTCTCTAACGGTGATTCGACGATTGGCCAATACCATTTTCTCCACTTCATTAATTTTTTCGTCTGTTGTTGAAGTGCTCGGGCGTCCGGCACGCTCTTCGTCGTTCACATCTTCTCGGCCTTCTGAGAACATTTTGTACCACCGATAAACGTTGCTTCGGTCCAAGGTAGCTTCTCCGTATGCCACAGTCAACATTCGGAATGCATCCGCGCACTTAATTTCGTTTTTCACACAAAATTTGATACAGGTTCTTTGATCCATTTTTTTGAATAGGTAAAAATCGAAGACGATCCAAAACACGTGCAAGCAAAGCAGCTGTCAACAATTAAATGAACATTCAAAATGGCCGAGCTTGTCGGCATAAGTGAGAGACATGAGTACCAACATAACGCCACAAAAAATTCGAAATTCGAATATACGTAACCCGCGAAAATTCAAAATTCGCGATACTTTTTGAACACACCTCGTATAAGGACATAATAAGAGCATTAATTTAAAAATTCATCATATTTTGCTTTTATTTCAACTACAAAATAACCACAAAGTAACCAGAAAATCCAAGAAAGAAATATCCAATACATTGTTTTATTACATCTCAAAAGGATTAGGAAAGGTTTTCGATAAAAGCTTTCAATAAGCTTAATTTTTCCGACACTTTTTTTATAGCCTTAGCAGGCAAACGAGCTTGCGGGTCACCTGATGTTGAGTGATCACCGTGGCCCTTGGACACCTGCAGCACGATAGGGACCGCCGATGCGTTGCTGACCTAAGAGATAGGAATTTATCCGCCTCATAAAAGTATCTAGGTAATAGCTAAAAAAGTATCTAGGTCTAGTCATAGATGATGTACTTCCAACAACTGTCATTATATTTGAAGTAATTAACACAGAAGCTTGATAAATTATATACCAACACCTTCTTTATATATCACTTTGTCTAATGATTAAACGCGAATGAAACTAATGTATGTTCAATTGACTTTGAGTTTATTTCAATCAAAAAGATAGACGCGGCAAAGGATATTATAAATAACGATATAAATTGTTATCTTGAAATGGTTGTCATTATATTTAATCCTTAATCTCATCACTTTAAAGCGATACACGAGTTACAGCTTGACATATGCAAATACTGCGAATCTGCATACGTGTCGGGTTATTATGCAGACACGTGACCGCTAGCGTTTCGTGAGGATTACATTTATTTTCAATATCTTTAGACTGTGCATCGAATTCATGTATTGTCCACGTGATTGGACGAGGATTACGCAGATTGCATGATAGTTGATAAAGTCCATTGGATTTCGTCACAGTTTTAGATTAATGGGAATGAAAAATTTCAAATAATCTTCGCGGCATCTACAAATATTTAGTTTTCAGCTCGTTTTCAACTCATTTCGTATAGACCGTTTTCGTGCTAATTTCATAGTAACAGTATACGATGGTTTTGTTTATTTGTACTTATGTTTTTAAAGTTTTATTTATTTATAAACTTTATGGCGCCAACTGCAAAGGGTGGACTTAAATCTTAGTGACTATAAAAATTAAGAAAACCAAAGAAATTGGATAACTGTAAGTGACAGTCGACGTTGATCAACCGATGATGTAGTTTTTGAGGAAATGCTCTATTGCTTTAAAATAATGAGTCGATGGAGCCTTTCTTATCTAGTGAAGCAACTTAATCCAGAGACAACAAATTAGACTTTACTTAAAATAGATTTAAGAATCTTATTGAAAAGACATTTTTTTACATAATAGCAAAAGAAATGTATTTTTAATATTAATATGAATACAATTTAAAAAAAGACACTTCCACGGATCGCTTACTCGTTGATTAACGAACGTTTGCCAGCCGCATTTGCCACAGATATAGAGGCATTTTGGTGGCATTCCGGATTCAGTTGTGATTTTCTACAAATGAGCTAGTTAAATCAGGGAGTTTTTTATTATAGTAAAATATTATAATACATAATAAGTGAATAGTGTACCAGTTTAGTATAAAATACAATACTGACAAACAGTTATTGTCTGTCAGCGATCTCAAAAATAACTACGTCAATTATGTCTCAACTTTACAATGACAAATACAAGATATAAAGCTACAAAAACCTAATTTCATTTAGCTGTGTAAAATGATATTCAGGCGAGCAAAGAGAAAATAAAATAATTTTAGATTTCAAATATGTTCAATCTACAAAAATAAAACAGTATTTACTTCAATCTAAATCTGTTATTTTACTCATTAGATTACTTGAGGCGGAAAAGCAATTAGCAAAGCTTTTAATATACTTTGATATTTAACTATATTTACTGTTAATACAACAGATATCTTAATCAATTTTATATCATTAATTTTCATCACAAAGGATTTATTAACTCTTTGATGTAACAAACAAGAACTTTGTTAACAGTACAATAAGCAAAATTATACCTTAATACTGATAAAAGTTAACTGCCTCATTGGTCTAGTGGTTAGCATGTTTGTCTACAGTCATGAGGTCCTGGGTTCGAGTCCCGGGTCGGGCCAATTTACAAATCAATATTGAGTTTTCTATTAAGATTTTCTCCATACTTGCCAGAAGTTGGAGGTGTGATCCACCTCTGTGCTTCGGAGAGCACGTTAAGCCGTTGGTCCTGCGCCTGATCTCTTTCCGGTCGTGTCGGATTGCTGTCACGTTGGATTATGAGGATGAAGGAACAGAGACTGGTGTACTATGCCTGCCAATCCGCAGTGGAGCAGCGTGGTGGGTCTATACTCTAAAAACCCTCTCTCATATGAGTGAGGAGGCCTGTGCTCAGCAGTGGGACGTTAATGGGCTGCTACTTACGTTTTTTAGTATTAAAAGTTATTGCTTCCTTTGAGTTATATGAAGCTATATAAGTTACGCTTAATGTGGCTTAGCCTGATGTTAACTAATACTGAGTTCGTAGTTCCTTTAGAATCACTTTGCCAGTGAATGGTCCTAAATTAATTGGGACTATTTTGACCCAAATTTGGTTCAATCTTGTAAAAATAAACTACTTAAAAACGCGAAAGTCCATAAAATACATTTTTACTCACTGATATAAGTTATTTTACAAGAATCAGCCTTATAAGCACTCTGGCAAGTCTGAATAAGTATAAACAAGACTTAAATAGTATGCCAAAGAAGTTTCACTTCTAACGTGTTTACTTTTGTGCTCGCTTTTATTTATTTTAGTGAAGGATTTAAGTATTTGTAAGAGTTATAAGCATATCAGTTTTTTTTTTTTATTACGTAATAGGGATATAATTCTTTCGGTAGCCATTTGTGAAGTGATATGCGGGCCCATTCCAGCATAACGGGAGGGTCAAGCAAAAAACAGAGGACACTGGCACAAGACGTCCGAGGCAGTTTGTCTTCATTCACGACAGGTTTATGTGCGGGGGTGGTAAATAATATCAACGCGAGAAATGTCATGCAACATTCATAGGAATCATCAGATACAGGATGCTTTGAAAAATGCGTAGCTGCTGTTATAAAGACTAAGCTATTTTATTTTAATATGCTATTGGACGGTCACTGTAACGGAGAGTTATCCTAAGAAGAAGAATTGCTTATTAGAGCCCGTCATAGAAATGGGAAAGTTAATACATAAGTCAAAGGTAAGCAGCAGTCCATTGACGTCTTCCTGCTGGGCCTAACCCTCCTCACTCCTAGGAGACAGGGTTTTTAGAGCAAAGAGTCAACAAGCCGCAAGAAGCAAGTACACTCTCTGTTCATTCATTCTCATAGTGGGCTGAGATGGCAATCCAACGCAACTGAAGAGAGTTCTGGCACAGGGCCGACGGCTTTAAGTTCTCTCTGAGGCACATCACCAAAAACAACAACCACACACCAGTGCAAATATTGAGAATTTCTTAACAGAAAACTCTCGTCTCGAGAGACTCGAACCCAGAACCTCATGTCTATAGTAGATCAAGCTGGTTACTATACCAAGCCAGTAAACACAAACAAATAAGCATCAATATATCAGGTATAGCTTGCCTTATTGGTCTTGCGGTTAGTATGTTCGATTACAGATATGAGGTGCTGGGTTCGAGTTCTGGGTCGGGACAATTCAAAAAAGGATATTTTTTTTATTATTTTCTTAACATTTGCCCGAAGTTGGGAAGTTGGCGGTATGATCCACACCGTGCCTGGGAGAGCACGTTAAGCTGTCGGTCCTGCGCCCGATCTCTCTCCGGTCATGTTGGATTTCCGTCACATCGGACTATGAGAGTGAAGCAATAGAGAGAGTATTTGTGTACTGTGCCTGCCAATCCGCAGTGGAGCAGCGTAGTGGCTCTAAAAACTCTCTCTCATATGAGCGAAAAAGCCTGTGCCCTTTGATAAGCTGCTACTTACCTTTTTTATATCAGGTATCTGTTGACTCATCATGATATCTTTAGAACCATAAGGCGTAGAGACTAATAAGTAACTCTGTCTCGCTTTCACACAATAACTACTTAACAAATGTAAATGAAATTTGGTACACCGATAATCTAGAGCCTGGAATAGGACTATAAACTCCCAGCAATCGTCGTCGTCGCTTCAACTGACGGACGTCCATTGCTGGACATATGTCTCACGTAATGACGTCCACAAGGCCCGATCTTGCGCCGTCTGGCTCCAGCGGCTACCGGCGACCCTCTTTATATCACCGGTCCACCTTGTGGGGGGTCTGCCTACACTGCACCGTCCGGTGTGGGGTCGCCACTCCAGAACTTCGGCCCCTAATATCCATCGGTCCTTCGGACTATGTGCCCCGCCCATTGCCACTTTAGGTTCTAGATTCGTAGGTCCGGCCTGCCTATCCTTGCAGTAATTCACCGCAAATTGGTCATTAATACAGTGATTATATTTTTTATTTGTAAAACAATTTAGCTAGTATGCCAAAAAAATCACGGGCTAAAACAAAATTGTGATAAATACATCAGCCTGTATAACCGCATAAGTGGATTTCCCACAAATATCCTTCCGTAGAAATTATCTTTGTTACTATTGGGCCCTAACAAGAATTATTGAGGGGTAGCTTCCGTATAAGGAGACACTATATTACATAAATGAAACATCCAGTGGTAAATGTTAAATACATTTTTATATTATACCAGCAATGCCCTGCGGTTTCACCCACGTAGATACCGATGTAGATACAATGGAAAGTCTAAGTCGGACTTATTGACATTTTTAAATTCATTATATCTTTTAAATGGAATGTGCCACTTTAATTATTTAAGAAGTACTTTATAGGTACTGAAATGGTCTTTAATAAAATATCTACAAAATTCAGCTCGTGCAGGAACTGAAACCTACCGACTATCCTCTTCGACTGAATTTTGCAAATGAAATGCTTCAAAGCTTCCCAACGTTTGAAAGTTTCACTTAAACACGTAAACAAATTAGACTGCTTCTGATCTAACGAAAATCCGACTAAAATAGATGAACGACCACTACCTAGTCCAAAGGTTGTCGTGTGGGCTGCCATGTCTGGAGAAAGCATTATTGGGCTTAATTTTTTAACCGACTACAAAAAAAGGAGGAGGTTATCAATTCGTCTGTATTTTTTTTATGTTTGTTACCTCATATCTCTCGACTGGGTGGACCAATCTTGATGATTTTTTTTAATGAAAGGTGGTGCTAGTCATAGGGTCCCATTTTTTTTAAATCCAGTTCCGATGATGGCATCCATGAGAAAACCGGATAAGTGTTAAATTTGCATTTAGTACTTTATAGGTACTGAAATGGTCTTTAATAAAGTATGATTTAATATGATAAGTATTAATACAGAAGTATGAATAATATGGCTTGATTATAGTCGGCACTTTTGTTAACTTATAAAGTCTAAAAAAGTATATATAGTGGCATAACTACAGTAGTTGGACATATTATATGTTAGACTTTTTTATAGATATTAATACGTTCTATAATGTTGTAGAACGTTTTTTTGTTCTATCATCAATAGTTTTCGCAGAACACTCGATGACAGATTTTGTTACCAATTTTTTCACAACTTGGGTTACATTAATGCCTTTTTCTTATTGATCTCTATTTTTTTTAGAGAGCAATGTAAACTATGTCACTCAGTAAAAATATAGTATTCTAATGGTGAATTTTTTGTGTGAAAACATTACAAACTCTATATAATATTAATTTAGACAAGTGACCTGTCACGACTTCGCACAGATCGTAGAGTATATTATGCCTCTAATTTTATATCTCTACCCTTTTTTTCACTATGAAATGTATTTACACTACCCGGCTGTAAGGTGTACCTTCAACACTCTTAGTGTGAGACTCGATGTAGGACAAAATACCCACTAAATCTTAGCAGAACCTTCTGAGTCCTAAACAGGAGCACCAGAGATTTAGTGTGGACATTTTTTTAGGAACCCCGGACATTGCCTGTTAACATCATACAGAATAGTAGGAAACTAGCAGAAGCACCTCTCCTGATCCCTGGTGTCCTCCTTCGGACAGAGGTGGTCACAGCTGCGGCTTCCCTCTCCCTCTTTGATGAGAAGACGTCCTTACAGTAGGAACATACTCTCTACCTAAAGTTGAAATGGATTTGAAGCCTTTGTTTGTTAATTTCTTTCCGATATATAGTAAGATATAAATTTCAATAAATGTCATTCAAGATTATTACTATCTAAATAACTTTTCAATTGCCGCATTGAACATAACCATTCTTTTTGTAAATCCAATGGGGATAGTTACCTATTATTAACAGATAGATAAATTCCATGGTGGTTTTTTAATTAGTATATAAAAAAGGCTTAATTAACATACATCGTTTTGTTATATGTCTAAGAGAATAGGCAGTTATTTCGATGAAAGCTCCAGGGTGATTAATTCCTATGATATTATACACGGTGTCTAGAAAGGGTGGGGGGTATTTGTATCGGTGTGGTCTGAGTAACAGTGTGATTGGTGGGGGGAGGGGGTGGATAGTATAGCGTGCTCCACCATTATTTAGAGATTCAGTAACCACGGAAGCGTACCCGGGAAACTATCGTGCTTTTTGCATACGCGCTTTATATCGCAATGGTGATTCGATAGTGTCAGCTCAACAAGTTTATATCAAGCAGAATTTAATGTACGGAATGCAATGTTGGACGATACGATCAGAAAATGGATTCTAATGTTTGAGAATACTGGTTCGAGTGAGAAAATTCACCAGCCTGGTCTCCCACGTTCTGTTCGAACCCAACAAACGATTGAAGTGAGAGTTTCAGAGCGTCAAAATTTGTCTCAATAATTTCTCAAATTAACATTAACATTAAAAAATCGTCGTTGCGCACTAATTTGAAAAAAGATTTACATTTTACAGGCTACAAAATTCAGGTCGTGCAGGAACTGAGACCTACTGACTATCCTCTTTGACTGAATTTTGCAAATGAAATGCTTCAACGCTTCCCAACGTTTGAAAGTTTCACTTAAACACGTAAACAAATTAGACTACTTCTGATCTAACGAAAATCCGACTGAAATAGATGAACGACCACTACCTAGTCCAAAGGTTGTCGTGTGGGCTACCATGTCTTGAGAAAGCATCATTGGGCTTTATTTTTTAACCGACTAAAAAAAAGGAGGAGGTTATCAATTCGTCTGTATTTTTTTTTATGTTTGTTACCTCATATCTCCCGACTGGGTAGACCGATCTTGATGATTTTTTTAAAAATGAAAGGTGGTGCTTGTCGTATTGTCCCATTTTCTTAAAATCCAGTTCTGATGATGGCATCTATGAGAAAACCGGATAAGTGTTAAGTTTTCATTAAGCATGTGCGCGACAAATGGACAAATAACTCAAGATCACGCTAACCGATTTCGATGATTCTTTTTTTATTGGAAAGGATTATACTTCAAGGGTTGTTTTGTGATAGTTTGGTTAGGTTCTGATGATGGAATCCATGACAAAGTGACAGACTTTCTTTTATAGGTTGATCCAGATATTTGAGTTGGCTTACCGTAACTTCGGTTTGGCCAAGTGCTAGTCGTAGTTAAATATGAAGATCAATGGATCTCCTCAACGGCTTACAGTAAGGGTGCGGTTTATGACAGAAAATATAAGTGTCTGTAATCAATTAGCAATGAGCTTACGTTTGTTGCTGCATTGCAACACGTTTTTAAATGTACACATATTGAGACAAATTTGTTAGCTTACTTCAGATTCACTAAAAATCAAAAATAAATGAAAATTTTAACAAAAAAAGAACTTAAAACACAAATACATTAATATGCTCTAAAGAGTAAGAAATAATTGCGTATTCTTTTATAGTGTTCTTCGTATTCTTATATTTGGAGTCGGTGTCAGCCGAGGCGCCTACAATAGCTATAGGTGGGGGTGACGCGGGAGCTGCCAAGTGGACACACGGGGAACACCCACCTGGGCTGACGCCGACTCCGAATATAATAATACGAAGAACACTATAAAAGAATACGCAAATATTTCTTACTTTTTAGAGGACATTAATATATTTGTAAGTTTGTTTTGAAGGCGGTTCTTTTTTTGTTAAAATTTTCATTTATTTGAAGACCAACGAGAGCGAGCGCTTACGTCATCTTTTTAATAAAAAAAAACATGTTGCCAAGTCAAATTTGTATGTCGATATAGTGCTGTGTTTATTATCTAACCTTATACAAGAAAAAGAATAACAAAGTTAACGAATTCACTCTGTTAATATATTATTTATCATAAATACTGTATTGTGCTATAATCATACTTACACAATATCAATGCTAATGAAATTTGTACCGAAATATTATTCACCCCGAACCACTAATCCGAGATTTCCCCACGATGCGAGTAAATGCAACTATTTCTGGTAAATTGAAGTAAAAGAGAGATTTAATCGAATTTGTGGGGACGTAATCGAATATTACTATCCACTTAAGGCTTTTTTTGCCACAAATTGCGTCGTCATTTAATTCTACTCATACTTTGTTATAAATAACAAAGAAAGTGAAGAGAATTTGGTTTTTACTTATAGGAAAAGAAAAGAAGAACAGGTAAAGCAAAGGAAATGACTAATTGGTATATTTAAAAGTGCTTTTCTATATTTCGTAGTATATTAAATAAGAAACTATAGGCTATTCATCCTTTTTATATTGCTAACTAACAAATAAAGTGAAGAGAAGTTGGTGTTTGCTAAAGAAAATAGAGGAAAAAAGAAAAGGAAGAGAAATATTTATTCGGAGCATAGTGTGTGGTACAATTTAACTGACAAAATTTTCTAGTATGTTAAATAAAAAACTACAAACTGTTTATCTGTTTCTATTGATGATATATTTAGCTGTAATCTCACCTGATGGTAAGTGATGATATAGTCTAAGATATAAGCGCAATTATCTTTTGAGAGGTAATTTACCTATTATAGTCTCTTTAGAGCACATATTACCAGACTGCCTCATTGGTGTAGTGGTTAGGTTAGGTTAGGTTAGGTTAGGTTAGGTTTCGACGATCGAGGCCGTGTCTCCGCTCCTTGGTCAGTGGGTGTCGCGTGGTCACGGCGTGATCACTTTCCACTTGGCGCAGATCCTCTCGGGGCACGGGTGCTTCGGGAGGTATCTGTGCCGGGTGGCCCGTAGGGAGCCCACTGAGGAATGCCACGAGTGTGGATCCGCCGTGGACACGGCGGAGCACACGCTTGCGGTGTGCCCCAGTTGGGATAGCCAGAGATCTGCCCTAGTGGCCGTATTAGGGTCGACCGACCTGTCTCTGCCCACCGTCGTGCGAGCGATGGTGGAGCGGAGGGAGTGTTGGAGTGCGGTGGCCTCCTTTAGCGACGAGGTGATGTCGCTGAAAGAGGCCGCGGAGCGGCGTCGGGAGGCGGATCCCGCCGCCCACGCCCTCCGTCGTAGGCGTCCGGCGAGAAGGCGTGCGGTCCAGGACCGCCGTCTTCCCCCTTAGCACTAGCCTCTGGGACGGCGGACCGCGGAGGCCGTCGTCCCACGTAGCGAGGCTCCGTAGGTTGTCGGGCGGCGCGCCTTCGCGCTGCCCCATAGGTAGCTCGATCCTTAGGATCAAGGTAGGGGCCCCTCACGGGGAGTCACGGCGGCGCGCGCAGTTTTACTCTATAGCTAACCTGTAGCGCCGCCATTGTGACAGTGCGTAGGATGGCGGGTCGTTTTTAGCCGGTAAGAGTCCGGCATAACCGGGACGTCCGCGGCGTCCCGGTATCCTATTGAGGATTTTTTTCCCGTCTTACCAAAAAAAAAAAAAAAAAAAAAAA
>JACTOM010000907.1:2055275-2090098 GCA_015832385.1 Elymnias hypermnestra
TCTGTCACTCAGTTTTAATCCACTCATGCTTCTCAACGCTCTCATCTCTACCGCATTTATTTTACTTTTGTGATTCTTCTGCCATACCCAACTTTCACTACCATACATAAGTGTTGGCACCAACACTCCAGCATGCACTGCCAGTCTAGCCCTTTGAGACACCATCTGGCTATTCATAAAAGCATGCAGAGCACCATTTACCATATTCCCTGCATTCACTCTCCTTTCGATATCACTGTCACATGTTCCATCTTTTGTAAATTTAGATCCCAAGTATACAAATTCTTTCACCTCTTCCACTTGTTCCCCATCTATCAAAATATTGCCATTCATCATAGATTCATCTCGTTCAAAAAGCATAACTTTCGTTTTGTTTACATTCACTTTCATTCCTTTCCCTTTCAAAGCTTTATACATAAAATTTACCATCTCCTGTAGCTCGTTAGCGGATGACGCAAGTATTACTTGATCATCAGCGTAGAGTAAACATTTGATGAGTAATTCATTCATTCTTAACCCATACATACTTTCTTTTAAACATTTATCCATGAATAGGTTGAACAGCCATGGGGATGCAACACATCCCTGTCGAACACCTCTTTCGACAGGAAACCACTCTGTGTACGCTCCGTTTATTCTGACACAAGCACTAGAACCCTCATAGAGAGACTTCTATTAAATATCGAATCAAAATATTGCAGTTGACTATAAAGACGTTGATTATAACCCTCTCACTTCCTGAGTCGTAGGCGTTTTTAATTTACTTCCCACAATTTTTTTTTTTACTTACCTTTTTACACGTGCATAGCAAACCAATTGAAGTTCTCACTTCAATAAAAAAACTTAAAAGAACTTCTCCAAAAATCGTTAGTACAATTCGCCCTAACTTCGATCATAAATTTAATCAAGCGTTCAAGTGAAAACCAAGTTAGTGGTTGCTTAGCTGCCGGTTATCTACGGCCCTTTAACTTGGATTTATTTGGTGGAAAAAAGGCCTATGGTATAATAGACATGTTTATTTATTCATTTAAATCTTGTCTGGAAGAAATCGCTATTTAGCGATAAGACCGCCTGTTGTACTTTTAGTTCTCTTATATTTAAGTTTATTTCATTTTATATTATTATTGTAGACGTGCAATAAAGTGTATAAATAAATAAAATAAATAAATAAATAAATGTGATATATCTACACTAATATAAATCTGAAAGGGTTTGTTTGTTTAATCGCGTTAAACTCATGAACTGCTAGACCGATTTGTGTGATAGATATGTAATTTATTGAGAAAAACTATAGGCTATATATCATCAGGCTAATATTAATAGGAGCAGTGCACCAGTGATGAACGTTCCAAAATCCTGGATTTTTTCCTTTTGAAAGCTTCCGTGGCGTGCGATGCGTAAAGGGTTAAAGTTTCGCAAAAATCATGTATGAGAGAGTTGTCCCTATTTAAAATTCCTGAAAGAAAGTCTTTAACAGCGTATTGTGTCTTTTAAGGTTGACTTACTACAGCCTAACTCAATTTCTACCTTCTCTGTTTCTTTTATGAAGTGCAGACAGAACTGCGCACATCAGCTAGTAATAATATAAATCTGATAAATATATAACAATATAAGTTTCAATTGTTCCACACTCATAACGCTGAATAAATATCTTCCTTTCCTGAAGTTTGAGTTTTTGAATGAATCCCAGGAACTACAGGTTTGAATTGCAAAATTCCTTTAGTATTTGTTCGCGCCATCTGTAAGCTTTCCGAGGTACTAATTCGCTAACTATCGGGAAGCGGCGTGTCTGCATGCGTTAGAGGGCGCCTCCTGCGCCGTGTCATAACTTATGCAGCTAAAATATTGTTTATATTATATAAAGAGCGAGGCGTTGCTACGGGGCGATAAGAGCCCGCCTCGTGTATTTTTGATGAAAAATGCAGTTTTCCACGCGGTTTTGGTATTGTAATTGCGATCGGTGAAGTCGGCGCGTTAAGAACCATTAGTGGCCACTCTTCCTCGAGTTACCCGAAGCGACGCAGGTCACGCGTCTGGAGTTCATTAAGGTCCACGTAGTGTGCCTTAGTTGTTAATCATTTCTATGCCTGGTGGTGCACAGGACTGCCTTGGAGTGGATACAAAAGACTGGCGTCGCCGATAGCAGCTCTCCACGTCGACTTGCAGGTCACATTCATACAAACACTACACGATTCACAAAGACACACCCACACGTGTTCAGACACCTGCTAGGGTTGTTGCCGCCCGAGGAGACAAGCGAACGGGATTCGAGGTAGGTACCGATTCACATCTGTTCGAATTCGCTCCTATTAATTCTCCTCCCGTCTTCTATGGGACTGATCCGACCTGGACTTCTCATGGGCCTGAGTCCAGGGGTCAATTGATAGGGTCACGGCTGGCGTGAACAGTATTAAATATATTATTTATCAAGGAAGGCTATAAACTACATAACATCACGTTACGACCAATAGCCGCAGGGCAGCAATGATCAATGTTACAAGAACTGGAAAAATGATTGTGAGTGTGCGATACGTAAACAGTTAAAGTAACGCAATGGAACAATGTTATTGGGTCTATCCTCAACAAAAACCTCTATTATGAGGTAAGAGACCTGTGCCCAGCAATGGGACGTAAATATGCTGCTACTTACTTACTCTTTCCCTTTTTGTCGTATGCCCAAAAGAACACCACCGGGAACACCTATTACTAACGTAAAATTTGTTTAATTGATCAAGATTTAAGGACCCGTAAATCCAGGATTTGCTCGCGATCGCTTGGGTAATCAATTTGGCGTGTTTTTTTCATTGTAGTGGCAGCCAATTAGTCATTTTTCATCAATACGGACTACGGATCCTGGTAATTTGTAACCCCTTACTGGTATTTGAAATAGTTTAGCTCAGTTCAGGTGGTTATAAACTTTAATGGTGCATGCGGAATTACTTTTGCTCGGATTGACTTGTTTTTTTGCTTTAACAAGTAGGAAGGGTTTTAACTGCTAACTTTATTTGACTCCATAGACTTTGTTCTATCTTAACTATGACTATTCCTTATATTTATGCATGTATCTAAAGTATTACTCCTCGCTTTTGTACCACCTACCTAAATATACTCAATTTTAGTCCTTATAATACTCATTGTATTTGTCACGTTTGTTTATGTAAAGCTCGTTCTAGTAAGGTCGTCGTTAATTTCATTTAAATTGCTTTCAAATTGTTGTTTTTAACCCGTGGCTTCCATCAGGCCATCAACTTTTAGCAATAACATTTACTATATAGTTATGTATAGTCAGTTATTTTATATTTAATTAAAAGCTGTTCCCCGGTGTGATCAGCGTCATTCCGGATGCCTTTTCGGAAATAAAAGTAGATAGATGAAAATTTCTGGTTATAAGTTTAGTAAATTTTTTCGTATGCATTTATTGAAAAGCTTTTTTTTATATATTACGAACAGACACTCTGCCTTATTTATTTGTATAGAATATAGGTGAATTAAAATATAGGTGTGACGTGTTGACTAGTCACACTGCTGATCCAATAGCTAAAAAATATAGATGCACAGCCTACTTAACTAGTTTTTTCATCTAAAGACCCGTGAATATACTAGTTTATCATACCACAGTTTATAAGATGCAAAGGGAGGTAGAAATTTATATTAATAAGATTGTTTTTTGTTACTTAGAGGTGCGTGCAAGCGGAAATAGACGCCGCCGGATGCCTTTTACCGGGCGGCTTGACTTTGATGGGGAGATCAATGGGAAAATTGTGAGGTAGCCATGAAATGGAACAGTCCCACGGACAAAATATAATTACTAATACATTACACACTTACTGATTATTTGAATACCGTTTTCAAGCATACTTCTTTGGCACGCTAGGGAAAAGAAGTTTCCTTTAGACGTTATCTTTGCTGGAAAATATTGTGATAAAATAATATAAGCTAGAGAAATTTCACTTTTTCCAAGAGTATACTGATACATCCATATTTCTTTTCTTAATGTTTATTGTAAAGAGATCCGGGTTCGACCAATAACTCCGGGTTCTTAGGGCTTCGTTCTTGCGGGTTCGGATCTTCGGTCTTTAGTTCTTGGGGAATCGGTTTGTTCATGATTCAAATCTTTAAGTTCAGGTTCTTCGTAGTCGGTGTACGGGTTTTGGACTTCGGGTAGGCCAAACTGATTATGCATAGACAAGTTGGTGTCAACACTAATGTATGGTCGTGAAAGTTGGATTGGCAGAAGAAGCATAAAAGTAAAATAAGTGAAGTAGAGGTGAGAGCAATGAGAAGTATGAGTGTATTGAAACTGAGTGACAAAGTGAGAAATAGTGTGATAAGAGAACATTGCGGCATAAAAGAAAATGTAATGTCTAAAATTTAGAAATGTATATTTCGATGGTTTGGGCATGTAGAGAGATTGAATGAAAGGAGACTGACAGGAAGAAATTATGAGTCAAGAGTGAATGGGAAAGTCGGAAGGGGAAGACCAAGGCAAACGTTCCTGGACCAAATCTAGGATGTTTTAAATAAGGGCCAGGTAGAGTACTCTAAACCGACGAACTTGTATGAATGGTTTAATGAGAATGAAAGAAGCAAAAGCTATGCAAGGACCGTGGCAAGTGAAAGAACGTAGTCTCTGCCTACCCCTATGGAAACAAGGCGTAATTTTAAAACTTTTACAGTTTTTTATCAAATTGTTCGAAGCTCTTATAAATATCACAGCTTTTGTGTAAGCTCCTGAAAAAGTTCACGAAAATATTTTCATCAAACTTGGTATTAACTGTTTTGTTTTTTTACTGTTAGTTGCCATTTTTTTCAAATGTTTTAACATGCTGTGGGTCACCGGGGTCACAGCTGAAAATCAGCGTCATGTGTTGTATAACACATGACAATTGCTGAGCTGTGAACCTTTTCCAGGTGCTGTTACAGGCAGTAACGCTGCAAAGCTAAATTAAGAATACTGTTTGTAACACCATTACAGAATAAATGTTTCTTTCTTTCTTTCTTATCAGATTAATGTATTATGTAGATTATTACTTTAAAATTTATATGTCATTAAGTACTTCAGCTTCAAGTTGCTTCATTATCCTGTGTACACCAATTATCGTTAGATATTTAAAGTATTGGTACATAAAAAAATGTGAAGTTTTACTTCTTAAATGACATCCAGCATTTTTCGTAAACATTGTCGCCGTACACATCGTTTGATGCATTGCATAAACAATTACATGCGAAATGAAAGCTCTTCCCGAGGGAATCTTTTGTGACTGATCAGTCCTCAGGTTTGTAATGAGACGGTGGGTTTGTCTGTGTTCACAGCCTCCGCTTTGATCAGTTTATAGAAAAAAATAATTTGAATAAATGCGACTTGAGTAATTAAAAAAAAACACGTCACTTAGGGAGTTGAACTTAGTAATAGATTTTCCATATTTTAGAGAGAAGAAGGTTCAGAAATCATTTGTCGGGTTGAGCATACCTATTTTTAATAAGATACCCGAATCACTGTTGACATTGCCTTCACATAATTTTAAAAATATGTTTAAAGCATATTATAATGTTGAAAATTATTTAAGAGACAAAGATATTTGCACCTCATTCCAGTTGCACATGAAAGCTAAAAACGCTGTTACCTACAAAAACTATATTTAAAGAAGTAACCGTTGAACTTCTTCCCGGTTTTTGTTCAGCGGAATCAACTTCCCGAACCAGTGGTAGGTGTATTACCAACAGACAGACCAATGACAAGAGTGCTTTTTGAGCCTACCCGAATAAAGACTATTTTATTTTTTGAAGTGAAACTTCTTTGGAATCGTTGTGATTTGAAACCGGATATAGCAAAAAAAACGAAAAAGTGACCTATGTACCAAAGTGTGTAGAATGAAGCTGGTAAAGACTGAGACAGAAATATACATACTATTTGATAATATCGGTCTATCCTCTTTGCGCCATACTTCGTAGCCTTCAAACTCCCGTCTTCTAAACATAGTGGCCTGTAATTCTGTGTTATTGTTTATTAGATCAGAAGCAGCCAACTAAGAGTTGACGACTCCTAGGTTACAGTACACTTACTAGATTTATTCAAGGTGGTTGTTTAATAAACCAGGGGTAGCCAACTAGCGGTTCGCAAGCCGCAGGTGGCCGACCCCTGGCTTAATATCCACTTACATCAGAGCGAATTTGCACATTGCACACCTCCGTCTCCTCACGACATGCCACCCTACACAGGTACCTGCCAAAACAACCGTGGCCAGACAGGATATGTGTAAGGTAGAAGGTCATCGTCCCATGCTTTCGTTGGCACCACTGTGCTAAAATAGTACAAATTGCCTCTATGATATTTCAGAGCTCCTCCCATTTGTTCAGCAGGTGGGCCTGCGCTGTTCTGCGCCACCTGCGTTGTACTGCGGGAATGGGGGATACTCCCCGAAGCCGCGCTTCAGCCCGCTTTTTATAAATGTCCCGGAGCACCTCAGCGTCCAGCTCTCATGGCGGGGTCCCGGCGAGTATTCGGGCAGCATCGCATGAAATAGTGCGGCAACCTCGGAGTACTCTGACCGCCATGACCGTCTGCGCTTGGTTAAGCAGGGTCTTGGATCGGGCGGTCAGAGAGCCTGCCCCTATCGGGCCTCCATATAGGGCCATGGCTCTGGAAAAAAAGATCCTGAGATCTGCCGGAGTGGTTTATGTTCGCCTGGAGGAAGACGCGTGTGGATGCACTAGCCATGTCGTGCGTGCGCGGTGGCATCTGCGGGCGGGGCTGTGGGCTCGGCGACCTTCTTCAGCCGATCTATACCCGTCCCCTGCCTCCTCCTCAAGATTTGGCTTGCACCGCAGCTCGGCGCGCCTCCGACTCCGCCGGTATATTTGCTGCGGCGCTTACCGCACAGTGCGGGGGCGCTGCACAGTCCCTGGCCAGGTGCCCAGATTGACCGCAGCGGTAGCAGCACCCGCTGCGGTCTGTGCTACTGACGCACCTCGATTGGACGTGGCCCACCTCTAAGCACCTGTAGCATCGGAGCGGCTGGCTTTCGAGGAGGGTAACTTTTGCTACGACCCATCCAACGAGTTGTGTTGTGTTGTCGCTACCAGTTGTGTGGCCGCCATCATGGGACACCGGAGCCATGCCGCACCTTGGCCGAACGCGTTCACGCGGATGTTTTCGACGCGAACTTGTTCTGATGGACAACCACCATCCTGTGTCACCGCTGCGGATATTTTGGGGTCGGTGACTGACTCGTCTAGCCCCGAGAGTCTCAGCTTGGTGAGCTTCGTGAGTCTGGAGACGCGAGCGTCATCCCCCACCGCCTCCCTGATTTTGCTAGCCAGGGCATCCGCCTTTTCGCCGCGGGCAGCATCCAGCACCTCGAAGATGTAGGCTTCTGTGGCCGCCTTATCTCCTCTGAAGGCGGAGATCCCCAGCTCACTTATATTAATCTTACGCCGAGCCGCTGCAATGACTTCGGCGAAAGTCTTTCCTCCCTTCGCTGCCTCCGGCTGTAGTGTGATCACTACAGCCGTACACTACTTATTTTCCGTTGTTACATCCGTTCGCGCGAAGTTGAGGCCCGGGTTCAGGTTGGGGCTGCGGCTGTACCGTGCCAGTTGCCCTTCTTGCTCGGGCTTTATTTTTCTTCACCTTTTTGAGGCTCGTTACCTTAACCCATGTCTCCTCTGGGTTTTCAGTGGGGTTATCCACCGGTTGGGCGGAGTTCTCGCTCAACGAAACCTCGTGTTCTGGATCTTGTTTATGGCGCCTGGTACGATGGGTTGGAATGTCAATCCGTTTAGCCGTCGCCGGCTGTGTTTCCCTTTGGTTGCGCCAGCGGTTCTCGAGTGCTGCCGATTTCTGATCTAATCATTTGGCGCACTTGCACGAGAACCGCTTCGCTACCCTCTTGGATTCTTCCTTCAGCAGCAGGGTTCTTTGTGTTGGACATCTCTTTGGAGGGGGATACTGTGTCTCTCTTGCATTTCATATCCCCTCCCGCACCTCCTTCTGGAGTGCCACCCTCCCCCTATTTAGGGAGGCAACCTGCGTCTTTAGGTCTTTATTTTCTTTTAGAACCCTCTGCACCTCAGAAGTAACCGTGCGTGAACTGATATCTTCTATCCCGGACTTCAGGGATGCTACTGCGTTCTTCAGGTCACGCACAAATCCTCCTTTCAGATTTTTGGATTTGGTAGCGATCTTGTCGATGGTGGAGACGTCCCTAATCATCCTTCCTTGATGTCGAGAGTGTCGCGAGCCCCGCCTCCGGTGTCCGAGTCCGAGCTCTGCGGGCCCGATCCCGCGGAGATGGGGATGGCTCTTTTGGCACGACATCCCGCAATCTCTTCGGCTAGCTGTTTCTCTGCCATCAATCTGAGCTCCCTGTGTCGCTCCTCGTTGAGCGCGGCCTTGGCTCTCGCAAAGCCGACGTATTCCCCTGTAGTTAGGGGCCTACCTCGGGTCTTGCGCTTGCCAGCAGTAGTCGCTGTACCTCCCCATTCTTTTTGACCTGCTCCTTGCTCGGTTTCGTCACCCGAGGACGATGATGATGACAGCGATGGTGTGGGCGCTGAACCCACTGAGTCCTCTCGCTCTAATTCGCGGCCTCGTGGTTTCGTCGCACGTCTGGGTGTTAGGGCGCTCGTCTTTCTACTTTTTTCTTTTTGTCATCGTTGTGACGGTCATCAGGATTGTTTCCTTTTGTTTCGTTTTGTTCGCATGGCGATAAAGCACAATGGGCCCTCCCAGATACGGTGGGCTGGACTCTTGCGCTCTTCGGGCTGTCCCGAGGAGCGCAGGTGCCGAGGAATTCTCCTCTCGTGGTGCCAGCAGTATATGATTATGTTCTTGGTTCCCCCCCTGCATGCACCTCCGCTGAGCCCCCCCCCCTTTCTTCTGAGTTGTAGAGAGTCATATCATCCGTCGTAGTGCTGGTGGCACGCCCTTTTTAGTTTTTTTGTACGCTTTCGTTTTTTAGTCTTTTGATATAACACAGCACGTGTATATCATGTCATTTATGATTTCACTCCTTCTTCACTGTCTCCTTATTCTTTGTGTGAAACGAGTGGTGGCGGCGCGCTGAACTGCATCTGCTTGGTCATGGGCACCCCTGACTCGTCAACCTCAGCTTGCGCTGTAGTGATTTGTAAAACAGGTTTGTGTTATACTTAATGTTATTTTTCATAATTATTGCATTGACATTTTAAGAATGTGAGACTGTTGATATTTGGCTTATTAATTTGCACCGTTAGTATGGATGGATGGGTGCCGGTTCGGGGTTGTCATGTTGCAATATATTATTCACTAATATATATATATATTCATGGCATGATGTTGAATATAGCTTGCCTAACCGCTCTGATGTAAATGGTAATATCCATTTACATCATCATCAGCGGTTTTTAACCGACTTCAAAAAAAGGTGGAGGTTATCAATTCGTCTGTATTTTTTTTTATGTTTGTTACCTCATATCTCCCGACTGGGTAGACCGATCTTGATAATTTTTTTTTAAACGAAAGGTGGTGCTCGTCATAGGGTTCCATTTTTTTTAAAACCAGTTCTGATTATGGCATCTATGACAAAACCGGATAAGTCTTAAATTTGCGTAAGCATGTGCGCGACAAATGGACGATTAACTCAAGATCACGCGAACCGATTTCGTTGATTGTTTTTTTATTAGAAAGGATATACTTCAAGGGTTGTTTTGTGATAGTTTGATAAGGTTCTGATGACGAAATCCATGACAAAGTGACGGAACTCTTCGATTCTTAGGAGCAAATCAACGATACTCGGCAGAATCTTCTTTAAGCTATCCAGATATTTGAGTCGACTACCGTAACTTCGGTATGGTCAAGTGCTAGTCGTAGTTAAATATGAAGATCAATTGAACTCCTCAACGGCTTACAGTAAGAGTGTGATTTTTGGCAAAATCTATAACTGTCTGTAATGAAATGCCAATGACCTTAGGTTTGTTGCTGCATTGCAATATTTGAAAGGTGAATTATCTGCGAAGCGGTGCTATAAGGGTCTCGGGTTCGATACCCGGTGTGGCGATATTAATGTAAATTTAACTTTGTAAAGTTGTTTCATTTAAACGGTGTTATCTCGCATGAGAAACGCGTTTTAGGTGTACATATATTGAGACAAATTTGTTAGTTTACTACAGGTTCACTAAAAATCAAAAAATAAATATAAATTTTAACAAAAAAAGAACCGCCTTCAAAACAAACTTACAAATACATTAATGTGCACTAAAACGTACAAAATAATTGCGTATTCTTTTATAGTGTTCTTCGTATTCTTATATTTGGAGTCGGTGTCAGCCAAGATACCTACATATATAGCTAAAGGTGGGAGAGAGGTGAGAGCTGCCAAAGGCGGTTCTTTTTTTGTTAAAATTTATATTTATATTCTATGTCGTTGTTTATTACGCCAGAAGTAGCTAACTAACGGCCCAAGGGCTGCAGTTTGACGATCACTGGGTTACAGTACATTTTCTAGATTTATTTGGGGTCATTGTTTAATAAATCAGGAGTAGCCAACTAGAGGTCCGCAAGCCGCAGGTTGCCTAAGTCTGGTTTAATTATTAAGTCAGGGGTAGCTAACCAGCGGCCCGCGGGCCGCACTATGACGACCCCTGGATAAATGTCCATATACATCAGTACTATTTTTTCTGTGTCGTTGTTTATTAGGTCAGGGGTAGCTAATCAGCGGCCCAGGGGCCATAGTTTGACGACCCCTGGGTTACAGTACACTTACTAGATTTATTTGGGGTCGTTGTTTAATAAGCCAGGCGTAGCCAACTAGAGATCCGCAAGCCGCAGGTTGCCTAACCCTGGTTTAATACCACTCACATCAGAGCGGTTTTATTCTGTGCCGTTGTTTATTAGGTCAGGGGTAGCTAACCAGCGGCCCAGGGGGCATAGTTTGACGACCCCTGGGTTACAGTACACTTACTAGATTTATTCGGGGTCGTTGTTTAATAAATCAGCGGCTATATAATTAGCTAACTAGTGGTTCGCAGGCCGCAGGTTGCCTACTCCTGGCTTAATGTCCACTTACATCAGAGCGGAATTATTCTGTGTCGTTGTTTACTAGGTTAGGGGTAGCTAACTAGAGGTAGCTTTCAAAAAGTAATATAGCTTATATCTCTCAGTGAAAATGCAGCTTTCTAATGGTGAAAAAAATTTTGAAATCGGTTCAGTAATTTTTGTGTGAAAACATTACAAAAATAAATATTAAAAACACATTTCCTCTTTATAATATTGATTTAGATAATAAACTACAAGTATTACAGGATTGCGTAGAACCTCGTAGCAATTTAGTAGATCTCTGTAGACAACTGTAGTTTCTTCGTAAAAGTTATTTAATTTATATGTCAACGGTAATTTTTATTTAGAATGTGATTTGGAGATTAGACCCACCGCGCTGCTCCACTGTGAGTTCCCGGGCTATACATTGCTCCCAGAATGACTCCCGGAATATGTAGATTTTCCATGATGTTTTCCTTGACTGAAAATTATGTTAGAGACTACTTATATGCCTAATTTTCATTGTTTAAATTTTGTGCTCTTAAAAGAAAGACCATGTTACTAGACAGTCCATAATCTGTTTACGAGTACAAGTAAAAGTAACATTGTTTGCCTGCAACTATTAAACTAACCGATTTAGTGAGCCGCTTCATCATCTCACATTTGCGAAGATTGCCGGTTCAGGGTCGAAATAAAATGCCACCCAGATTCTTTACCCAACGCTCCGCCGTCTACTTGTCACCAGACGAGGATATGATGTATTGGGATCGAACTGTTGTTCAGCAGGAACGTTTACGCCGAATTTGCTTGCTATAGTATAAAGTTTGCGACTGGCAAACGTGCACTATTGTGACAAGTAAACGACGTCGGTTGATTATTTATTTGTGATAAAGTGCATCCTATGATTGGCGTTCTACCATTTGCCAATTAAAGGATTTACATTAAATGCACAAACAACTTTATTCGAGGAAATAACAATCATACAAATATACACATGCTATAGTCAACAAAACATTTTTTATGCGATTTTACTAATATTTATATATATATAGATTCTAAGTTTAAACAAAATAATAATAGTCTTCTATGTGAAATATACTATTTCCTAAACGAAGGGGAAAGTTGCGGACAGATTTTGATGATTATATAGGTTTCATTTTTATTTGTAATTAACTTTTTTACAGCATTTTTTACTGATGTATCGTTAAGTATGAATTTTGCAGTCAACTAAGTTATATAATCAAATAGATAGTGTCGCATTTATATCCCGTGTTTACGTGTATATGTAAAACATGAAATAGTTTCCACCTCTATCCATTGTAGCGAATCATCGGCGTTGACAAAGCCTGATTGGTTGACCGCTGGCCCCAACCCTCCCTTGGCTACCTCAGCCCCCGCCGTTGCCTTATCTCCCGCTCGCCACATCCGCACGTGCGTCCTGGGTGGGATAACAAAAACCGAGCCAAACCAAAGTATATTCGCCTAAGACTCTAGATCGGACTAGATTCTTTACTAAGCGCGAACTGTAACCATCATTAAACCACGAAGAACTGAAGCATCAAATTTGAAAAACCGAAACACTGAACTTTTAGATCCGAAGTTCTGACACCGAAGGCAGAAGAACCGAATACCTGAACCCACAGGAAACGAAGATTAAAGCCCGAACCCCATACAGTCCACTGAAGGAATTCAGATCCTGGAGATTTTTATCTGAACTTGAATTCCTCCACAACAAAAACCATTCAAATGATGTGCTCCAGACTGGGAACATTAGAAAGGCAATAAAGCAACAATGGTTTTAGTTCATAAAACTCACTCACTCATTATGGTAAGGTAAAAAAGGTAAGTAGCAGCCCATTAACGTCCCACTGCTGGGCACAGGCCTCCTCGCTCATGTGAGAGAGGGTTTTTAGAGCATAGACCCACCACGCTGCTCCACTGCGGATTGGCAGGCATAGTACACAAGTGCACTCTCTATTCCTTCACTCTCATAGTCCGACGGCAATCCGACACGACCGCAGAGAGAGATCAGGCGCAGGACCGACGGCTTAACGTGCTCTCCGAGGCACGGGGGTGAATCACACCGCCAACTTCCCAACTTCGGGCAAATATTGAGAAAATCTTAATAGAAAACTCAATATCGATTTCGAACTGGCCCGACCCGGGACTCGAACCCAGGACCTCATGTCTGTAGTCGAACATGCTAACCACTAGACCAATGAGGCAGTTCACTCATTATGATACCGTCAAAATTTGACGTCTCCTTCCGCAATGTCTCTAATAACAGTATTTCTCAAATTCTCACAGAATTAGATCAATAGGTAGGTGGCAACGCATGAAACAATTTCTCGCTAATATTTTTTATATTGTTTTAGTATTTATGTCTACGTTGGAAAGCTAATATATAATAAATACATCATTGTTCATCAGAACTTAAAAACTATCGACTAGATTTATGATTTTTGGATACCATATTTATATTTTGTTATTTATTTACACACTTTATTGCACCTTAAAAGTAATACATTATAATAAACTTAACTAAATAGAGAAAGAAAGTACAACAGGCGGTCTTATCGCTTAATAGCGATTTCTTCCAGACAACCTTGAGTTTAAATAGCTGTAAGTAGCGAAGAAGGAAGGTAGGCAAGAAAGGTAGGTTACGTTAAAGTTTTGTTAAGACAATATTTTACGGGTTTTCCAAAATTGATATGTTAACAAAGATTGTTCAAGGAAATTAAATTTGGACAAATGTGGTACTCTTTTAGTGGTCCGCGAAGGACCAATGAATCAGTAATAAATTGAATAGTGAAAGGTGCGTACCGGAAATTGGAGAAAGATGGTCCCAAATAAGGGTTAATGGACAGGAGATAAGTTTGTTGACCGGGAAATGTTGTTTTATACAGATAATGCAATATTGAGAGATTTTTACGATTTAGTCTAATACAGAATATCTACAGGTAAGTAGAAATAACTTATTCAACAAGTGTGTATAAAAGCAGTTTATTATGGTATGTTTACTAAATACGAGGATTGAGATTTTATTCTCTCTCTTTCCAATGGTAAATTTGTATTGTAACTGTTTTTCTTAGTTTATAATTAATTTAATTTATATTACGCAATTACTGTATAAGCCTATTAGTGACGTTTATGTTATGTAATATTGTTTCTTGTTTACCTCCTTCTATATCCATAAATTTGTACATAAATGTTGTTGGCTTATTTAATAAATATATTAAAAAAAAAAGATTGTTAATCGAGTACCTGCAATTAATTACTACTAAGGTAGTGATTTCCGCATTTAAAAACCCTAAGGATAGTAAATAAACAAAGTAAGTAGCAGCTTATTTACGTCCCACTAATGGGCACAGGCCTCCTCACTCATAGGAGAGAGGGTTTTTAGAGCATAGACCCACCACGCTGCTCCACTGCGGTTTCGCAGGCATAGTAAACAAGTGCACTCTCTATTCCTTCACTCTCATAGTCCGATGTGACGGGAATCCGAAACGATCGGATAGAGATCAGGCGCAGGACTGACGGCTTCACACCAGCAACTTCCCAGCTTCAGGCAAATATTGAAAAAAACTAATATAAAACTCGAACCCAGGACCTCATGTCTGTAGTAGAACATGCTAACCACTAGACCAATGAGGCAGTCCAAATAAACAAAGAAAATCACATAAACACTATTCACGAAGTCATTGGCCCTAAACATGTACATAGTGAATAAATAAATAACATTTCCACCTGAAATAAAAGGACAGTAAACGTCGGTAGTCCCCAAAAAGTAGTTAATCGCATTTAGAGTCCGCCTCCGGAGCACGAATAGCTTCATTTACGATTTTTATTTCCGCATAGTGTTGTAACTTACGTAATAATAAGTATCGATAAATAATAAAAAAAGGTAATATTAACGTCCCACTATTCAGCACTCTTCGTTCATGAGACTAAGAGTTTGTAGACTATTCCATGCTGTTCCTTTAAACAAGAATAACACCGAGGGTACGCACGTATCTGATGAATAATTAATTTTAAACGATAACCAAGCACATAAGTTATTGAAAAAGAAGTTAGTGGTGCCTGCTTAATTTAAGAATCTACGACTTTTCTGACCAAGATTCCACGGTCCCATCCAAAGATCAAAAATGGTTTTAATAATATAGTAATTTAAATAACAGGTAATATAGTTTGTATTTGAATATTATGAGATGTTACTTCTTAAAATTCATGTAAGTTTTTGATAGCATTAACTTCATGTTCAACTACAGACATGAGCTCCTGGGCTCGAGTCCCGGGTCGGGCGATTTCAATAATCGATATTGAGTTTTCTGTTGAGATATTTTCCCGAGAGAATCACGTTGAGCCGTCGGTGTCGGAATACAGCTCTTGGAAATGCTTTTGAAATGTGGTACTGGATGAAAATGCTTCGTATATCGTAGATAGCACATCAGACTAACGCATCAATTCTTAGGAAACTCGATGTTACAACTAGGCTTTCCACCATCTGCCTCAAAAGAATACTTGAGTACATTGAGCACATTGCCAGGAAACAGGAGATAACCTCGAAAAGCTCGTGATAACTGGAATAGTTAATGGCAAAAGAGCAAGAGGTCGGAGCCTACGATGCCTTACACGCCGCGGAAAGTAGACGCAAATGGCGTTTCTTTATACAAAGACAATTGCTCATCAGAGGACAATTGTCACCATCAAAATTGAGGAAACGAGTCAAGGAGGATTATCGGAAAGTTATTAAAGGTAAAATATTGTGTCGATATACTAATCACTTGTACAGAGGAACAACACTACGCGTAATAAGCGCTATCGGTGTATTGAGATTAACTTGCTTTTATAGCATCAGGTTAGAGTACATTAAATTTAACGATTCTCCTTCATTGCACCGTTGCCCCGAATTGGTTCGGACAAAGATGTAATTTTAACTATTTATCCCATTTTCGCGAATACAATTTACTTAATATCTTTAAATATTATATACTAGCTGAATGATATTTGGAGAATGTTTGAACTTTTGTAAAGAATCTAGTTAAAACTTAAAAGGAACAGATAGAATTCAAGTTCAAAATATCTTAGAATTTACTATTATTTTTAATTACACCATCACGTGTAATTAAAAATAATAGTAAATTCTAATGCTTGAAAAAGTTAGCGAGACTAACAAACAGCATTTGACTGCATATATACAGATATAGGTTGATTGCTGAAAGACTTTTTAAAATCGTTGTAGTTTTTATAATATTGCAACCATTTATTTCAGATATACTCATATTTTAAACCTTTCCTATACTTCCACTAATAATTTAGGCCAAAATTACCCAAAGCTCAGCTGTTCTCGAGTTTTAACGAGACTAACGAACAGCAATTGATTTTTATATAAAAAGAAGATCAGCTTGATGAAATCCTGCCTAAACCTCCATAAGTTACAGTATAAAGTTATTTAATTAATAACCGAAAAAATGTCGAAATCTCTTTGATTGTGAAAGTAGTTTAGTAATTATTGTCATCACTTAATTAGTTACCACCTTTATTATTAATTATAGAGTCAAGCGACTGATTCATATACTTACTTTATTGCTGATAATACAGTTTAAGATGGAAGCACGTAAATCAGGGTAAAAGTAATGACACCAGAAAGATTTTGAATCATACCAGAAAAAATTGGCAGCACGTCTTTGTTGGTAGGGTAGTCATTAGCCACGGCCGAAGCCTGCCAACTGTAACAAAACGAACGGTCCATCATGCGCTGAGCCACCGCTTTTTTTAATTGATAATATCTTCCAAGATATCAATTTTATTGAGATTCTGTTAAAAGTAGTTTTAATCTACATGAAATATACATTTTATGTAATGTATTTAATTGGATAAAAAATAATACAGTATTGCATAAAATAGCTTGATTAATAACACATATTTTTTATCATATGCAAAAGATAAAAATGGTTAATATGGCTTATCTTTTGGAGATAAATATTTACAATTATGGACTTTTTTATCGATCATTTAAAGATCTATAATTCCGTAGTACATTAATATGATCTATCTCGTATGGTTTAGCCAGCGTTTGCAATTTAAATATACAAAAATATGTTTGTTACAGCACATTACAAGACTTTTTTGGCTTTTTGTTCTGTAGTATATATCTATTATACATATTAACATTCCTCTTGAATCATTTTATCAATTGCTGAAAACAGAACTAAAATCCTTTGAATAATTTAAAAGATATAAGCAAACAAACAGCTGAAGTGCAGTCATTTTATTCTACGCGAATTTAACTTGTGCTTCGACTGTCTGTACCTTCCTCCTGATTTATAATAATAGAATGATGCGATAAAATAAACAATACTATGTATGTCCGCAAAATTTCAAGTGTTGCTTTACCGGCTTTTTTGGCTTCTTCTTACAGTACCCAAAATTTAGTAAAGAATATCGTTGGCAATGATTTATATAATAGAATTAATAACATTTATTTAGAAGATGCCAAAAATGCTTGGTTTTTAGCATGTTCAAGTCAAAATTTACCAAATATTTTATCTTCTCAAAAATCATGGGACGAACCCCTCTGTAAAAATGTATCTTTTAATCTATTACAAACATCTAAAAATCTAACAGAGAGGGCTCGCCTCCTTGCTGTTTCTGAACGCGAGTCAGGTTTCTGGCTACATGCGCTTCCATCTGCATCCGTAGGTACCTTGTTAGACAAGACTACGTTATCTTTATCTACGTGTCTGCGTCTGGGTGTGAAAACAACAGAGCCCCATCGTTGTAAATGTGGTGAGTGGGTAAATCAACTCGGTCACCATGGTCTGTCTTGTCTTCGTAGTGCTGGTCGTCTTCCGAGACACGCCGGCATCAACGACATCATCAGAAGGACCCTTGTCACCATTAACGTGCCGGCTATTCTCGAGCCGAATGGAATTGCACGTGATGATGGTAAGAGACCTGATGGTATGTCGTTGATGCCTTGGAAAAAAGGAAGGTCGTTGGTGTGGGATGCTACATGTGTTGATACGCTTGCACCATCTCACATTGACGCTACCTCCAAATCAGCGGGAGCGGCGGCGTCATTAGCTGAAAACGCCAAGAGGCGCAAATATGAGAGCCTTGCTTTAGAATACATATTTGTGCCTTTTGGCGTGGAGACATTGGGACCGTGGGGTCCTGAGGCTAAAAGTTTTTTGAAAGAAATCTCATCTCACTTAGTTGATGTCACCCGTGACCCTAAGGCCGGGTGGTACTTCGGACAGCGTATAAGTATCGCTGTCCAAAGAGGTAACGCTGCCAGCCTTATGGGCACCCATCCATTTGCTTCTGATGGCGCATTTTAGTTACTTTTATTTTGTCTGTAATAATGTTAAGGTTCGATATAATGTTATAATGGTTAATTGTATATTTACTATGTATGTTATATATAATCTGCCTCATGTAATAATCTATTCTTTCCTGTAACTTTCATTAAAACCTGTTAAGTATTTTTCAAAAAAGAAACAAGGTAAAAGACAGTAATATAAGGTACAAGATTCTAAGTTGTGCTATGACTATCTGTAGATTCCGCTTGATAATTTATAGAATACAATGATGCGATAAAATAAACGTAATTATTTTTTGTATACCGAAATAATCGACCCTCTATTTGCTGTGTTTCGGTGACATGTATCATGTACATAGGTTAGAAAACAATTATCGGAGTAATCAAAGGCACCCTCGCTTACGGCGACTAATTAAACGCATGAGTTGAACTCAATCGGCGACAGGGTTGATTAAAAATCGTCCGGAAACTTCGGTTCCTATAGAAAGTGATCGGTTGACCGTATAAATTGCTTGTCACGTGTGACTACATATGCCTAATGGTTGTGATTATCAAATTAATCCTAAGCTTTATCTTTAACTATAAAATGAAGCAGCTTCCACAGTCTGTTCACTTAGAACTTTTATTTTTGTTTAGCAATTGTTTAAATATAAGTAAAAATACAACTACACGTTCAATTGCCCGTGTCAACTACTGTTTGATACCATAGTAATGAAATGCCTTTACACATGGGCTGTGGGCCTCAATGACAGGTCAGAATACCCACTAAAACCCAGCGGAGTTCGCGACTTTTCCCTTTCGTATAGAGAAGATAGTATATTTTCATTAATTTAGTAATAAGATAATTAAAACAAAATAAGATTTGTAATGTAATATAAGAAACATATTTTTGTACGATTAAATTTTAAACACTGACTAAACCTTAATAGATAGATAAAAATAATGTGTTATATAGTTGTATATCTTACAGTGACCGATAAAAAAGTCCGCAATTTATATATTTATCTATAAAGAATAATCTACAGTAGATTTTTTTATCTTTTACATATTACATATATAAAGGATAAGGGTCACAGTAGGAGTACAAAAATTACCGCGGTATCAGCCTTCTTAGTGTCGTCAGCAAATTGTATGCAAAGATATTGATTGAAAGGGTGATTAATGAAACTGGTGAGAAAATATGAGACGTACAAGCGGGATTCAAAAGAGGAATGGGAGGTAAATACCAAAAAGATTATTGCGCTTTCGTAGATTTAGAAAAGGTCTATGATCGAGTGGTGAAGAATGAGCTGTGGTCAACGTTATCTACGTATGGGGTGAGAGGTAATCTGATTCAAGCATTGAAGTCTGTCTATGAGGGTTCTATTGCTTGTGTCAGAAAAAACGGAGCGTACACGGAGTGGTTTCCTGTTGAAAGAGGTGTTCGACAGGGATGTGTTGCGTCACCATGGCTGTTCAACCTTTTCATGGATAACTGTTTGACAGATTTAAAGAAAGAATGTATGGGTTAAGAATGAATGAATTACTCATCAAATGTTTACTCTACACTGATAATCAAGTAATACTTGCGTCAACCGCTAATGAGTTACAGGAGATTGTAAATATTATGAATAAAGCTTTGAAAGAATGAAAGTGAATGCTTTTTGAAAGAAATGAATCTATGATGACTCGCAATATTTTGATAGATGGGGAACAAGTGGAAGAGGTGAAAGAATTTGTATACTTGGGATCTAAATTTACAAAAGATGGAACATGTGAAACTGATATTGAAAGGAGAGTTAATGCACGGAATATGGTAAATGGTGCTCTGCACGCCTTTATGAATAGCCAGATGGTGTCTCAAAAGGCTAGACTGACAGTTTATGCAGGAGTGTTGGTGCCAACACTTGTGTATAGTAGTGAAAGTTAAGTAGGGCTGAAGAATCACAAAAGTAAAATAAATGCGGTAGAGATGAGAGCGTTGAGAAGTATGTGTGGATTAAAACTGAGCGAGTAAGAAATAGTGTGATAAGAGAACGTTGTGGTATAAAAGAAGACGTAGTGACTAAAATTGAGAAAGGTATGCTTAGATGGTTGGGGCATGTAGAGAGAATGAGTGAAAGGAGACTGACAAAAAGGATTTATGAGTTAAGAGTGAATGCGAAAGTTGGAAGGGTAAGACCAAGGTGAACGGTCCTGGACCACATCCAGGACAATTTAAATAAGGGCCAAGTAAGAATACTCTAAACCGACGAATTTGTATGAAAGGTTTAATGAGAATGAACGAAGCGAAGAAGATATGCAAGGATCATGGCAAGTGGACGTGGTCTCTGCCTAGCCCTATGGGCATGAGGCGTGATGCTATGTGTGTATGTATGTATATCACAAAAAATGTGTGTTATTTACCAAGCCACTTTATACAATACGGTATTATTATTCATGCAATTGAATAAATTTCATACGTTGTATATTTCACGTAGATAAAAACTGCCCTTGACAACATGTCATTAAAATAGATATATTAGAAGATATCAGAGATTTAAAAAGCGGTGTGCAGTGGCCGGCGGACCGTACGAAAAACAAAAATTCATACATGAATTAATACATATTATCAACTCATAATTAAATTAAGTGCAGCTTTTTCTTCATTACTAATGCTTTTGTGCTTCAATAATGTATTACGTGGACACAATGAACACAAAACTCACTAACATATTTCAATAAAAACAATACTAGCAATGCCCCACGGTTTCACCCACGTAGATGCTACGAGAGCAGTAGAAAGTTTAATAAGTTAGTACTTATTTTCTTAGATTGACATTTTAAATTTCGTTATATCTTTTGAATGGAATGTCCGATTTCAATCATTTAAAAAGTATTTTACAGGTATTGAAATTACATTTGTGGTTGTGCCAATAATCACCACGCTTGGCAGGCGGGTTGGTGATCGCAGTGCTGACCTTCTCGCACCGATAACGCTACTGCCCGTTATCGGTTTGTGGTATTTAGGTCAGCTATATAGAATAGTTATACCGCCATTTGTCGGTCGCCAGAACCTCGTCGGTAGGAGCAGGGTGCAGCGCGTGCAGGTGAGGTTGGCGTTTGGAGAAACGGACTGGGACGCGTAGGGTTATATAGGCGTAGGGTTCTCCGCCGACATCGTTATTAATTGGATCCATTATTTAATTTCTTATTCTGTGGGCGTTCGTGGGTAATGTTGGTGCAATCAAACACTTTGTTAATTAACTCGGATTATAATGTTCAATCACTTAATGTTCCCGATATCAATTTACACAAACTTATTAAGAATAATAGCTAGGAACGCGACAGTTTCAATAGTCGACCACTCTGGCCGACCGCCGCTCGAGAACTGCCGATACAAAGATGGCGCCAGCGTTCCACAGACTCTTGCACTCCGACATATATATATAATGAGATAAATATTAATACGGAGGTATGAATAACATGATTTAATTATTATCGGCATATTGTTGATTAACTTTTAAAATGTAAAAAAGTAGCCACAATACATAACTACAGTAGGTGAACATATAGTATCTTGGAGTTTTTTGTAGATATTAATACGTTCTATAATATTGTAAAACATTTTTTTGTTCTATCATCAATAGTTTTCACAGCTCATGTTGACATTAATGACTTTTTCTTTGGAATAACTACTTTTTTTTTTGAGAAAGTAATATAGCTTATCCATCCCAATGAAAATACAGCTCTCTAATTGTGAAAAGACACACATATATTCTTACAAAAACGCAAATGTTTCCTGTTTATAATATAAGTTTAGATTTATTACTCCTGCCTGATTACGCTTATCTAATATAAGTAGATGTCATTGGTGTTAAAAATAAGCTAGAATTGAAGCGTATTATTTTGTCAATAATACCTAAGATTTAGATTTTAATTATATGATTTGAAAAATTGTAAAACTGTGTATGATATGCTTAAGGTAAGGCTTTTTTCTTTACATAAAAATAAAGTTCACAGCGCGGATAAAGCTGTTTTACTCTAAAAATGGCTTACAAAACTCAGGTGGCTGAAAAATAGCATTTACAGCTAAATAAAGACAGAGAAAAGCAAATCGTTAAATTAGAAAAAGTGCCCCTGGGGGGCACCGCCCTTATCCAATTGAAGTCAGCTTTACGATCCTATTATAAAATGTACTTTATGAGCAATTTTACTGCTAAAGGACTTACGTAATTTCGTCACGGGTTAAAGGCTAGGATGAGATTTGGTTAAGCTATTAAAAGTTTGAGCAGCTTAGAGATTTCGGTCAGTTTTAATAACTTAACGCTGGAGATCGTTAAAGTTATATCGTGATAGGACCATTGTTCATTGGTATTAGAAGACTGCTTCCCAAAACGAAGAGACGATAGTACTCACGACACCTTTGATGATGGGAAAGAAAGTTATCGATCCTGATTTAGAAAAAAAACCTTTTTAAAAGGTTTTATTAGCATAATTTACACTCCATAAAATGGTACAGCGAAAGGAAATGAAAGTTTCATAAAATATAAATTACTTTACTATAAAAACACACACACAAACAGCTAACGCTCGGGTCAATGAACGCACGAACGCGGCGCAGCGGTTTTTCGCACTTTCGTTCAATTCAGTCGTTTCTTTTACATACACTCCGGCGCCAGCCACGTGTGTTCGTTGACCGGAGCGTTAGCTTATTTTTTATGAAACTTTAAATAATGCTGATAAAAAGTATTAAAAAAGTATGACATCTTTTTAAATTACAATAGAATTATGTCCGTCTGATGGCCTCGCTTGCGTAGTAGTGAGAGGTTTTGGCAGTGATTAGTTACCACCCCACCAGTAAAGACATACCGTTAATCAAAGTGATTTGTATTCCGGTACGTTGTTGTGTAGAAACCATAAGAGGTAAAATTGCATCCTACCAGATTAGCGCGCTTCCATCTTAGATTGTATCTTCACTTACCATCAAGTGTGATCACAGTCTAGTGCTAACATGTCAAGAGGCAATTTACCTATTAATGTTTCTAGACCGCATCGCACTGGGACACAAATTTCTTTGCTAGGCGGTACGTTTTTTCAGATACGGTGGTAACTAGACGCGGCCGAAGCCTTTCACTCCAGACTCAGACAAATTAGAAAATGCGCTTTTCTAATTTCGTTGAATTGAATTCGGAACCGCTGCTAGCAAAGCGAGTACTCGTACCACTGCACCAGCAAGGCTGTCAATTGCAATAAAAAAATAACACAGTTAAAAATCTCTCTCTTGTCTCTGAGCAATGACTCGTGTCATATTTCCCCTGTCCCTCGCCTCCTTCTGTATCCACATCTATCAATAGTAGAACACCAATAAAAGGGGTATTCCATCAAAATCCCGTATAAACAATGGAAATAAAACGATCCAAGTGGAACACCCTCTAGGATGCCGACTCAGCACGCGTCACGCCTGTCAAATATACGGGGTGATCTATTTTTTATATATAGAAATAAATAAAATCGCATTGTATTTATATGTCTCTTTATTTATTCTGACCAGCCATTCTCTGAAACAGCTAAACCTATTTTAACTGGGACTTTCACTGGCATATATGTAATATTATATATAATAATTCTAACTTTTGTCTAATGAAAAAAAAACATTCTTAATAGATAATATCTATTAGTCGCCAGCGGTGACTCATACTGATTGGTTAACCGCCGGCGACTTCCCTCTCTCTTCTAACACAGCAGCCGCGATCACCCTTTCTCCTTCTCGACACGCCGTATTTACTTGCCGAGTGGAAGAGTTGTATAAAAGCCCTTTCCCAGACTTAGCACATTTCGACTTAAACTCCCGAACTGAGTAGACCCTAATACTAAGCGCGACTTGTGAACATTGAACGAGAACCCTGCAGAACCGAAGATTCAAGTCCGAACATCTTAACATCCAAACCTGCAAGATCTGAACGACCCAAGCTCGAACACTTACAACCAAACCTCAATACTCTAAAGGCCCAAAAATTGAGGATCGAACCCCATAGTCGATTGAACCCGGAGGGATGTTCTTGATCCTGAATTTCTCCCCAACAAAAGCTTTATCATCTGCAACTGGGCTGTCTTGGAAGAAAAAGGCTGACTAAAAAAGAATTCATTGGCAGTACCACTAGTTCTGTAAATACTACACAAAGCTCTCTTCTCCATAATGTGAAGGGACATATCTTTCACTTTCATTGTAGCTTTCCCCGAGGACTTGAACCTACACAATGCTTTGTAAAAATCGTTAGTCTACAATAAATAAATCTTAAGCTTTTTGTTTACGTGAAAAATCTGATATCTTATATATTTATATAAAAATGAATTGCTGTTCCTTAGTATTGCTAAAACTCGAGAACAACTGAACGGATTTGTTTTATTTTGATCTTAAAATGTTTGTGGAAGTCTAGGCAAGGTTCAAAAGGTTAGAAAAATTATAATAACTGCCGCGAACATCTTAAAAATAGTCCTTTTCTATTTCCCATACAAACCCAACCAAATATCCCATAAAATGTAACTTTTATTGCTGTTCAATAAAGTTCATATTAAATTTTAAACACTCACTGTTGTCTAAGCAATGTGGGTGTGTTCCTAACGACAAAGAGTCAATTTGCAATTTATTACCGCTGCTCAAAGTTCAAATTAAACCGCGTACCGAAATTAAATCTTCACATTAAAAAATCTAACTTCCCATTTACAAACTATATCTTTTATGGTATGTAAAACTTGATCAGAATTTTTTAAAGTGGATCCTTTTAAAAGTTAATGCACCCTCAAAAGGCAGTGCGGGTGTGTTTCTTATTTGTAAAACAATTTGCCCAGATTAATGAATTCCAGGCAGACGAAGTCGCTGGTTCAGCTTGTTATATATATTAATGTAACATGACATTATAAAACTAGTGCACAGTTTTTACTGCTCCGCTTAAAGTTTGAAGTAATTTATCTAGTTTAGAAACATTATGAATACAAAATCCTCTTTATAAGAAATGTTTAATGATTGCAAAATCTAGATTAAAAGAGTTATTTTGAAAATGTCAAAATTTTATGATAGTATAGCCACTGTTTTTTGATGTTAGGTAAGTTTTCTTTTACCTTATTAATAATAATCGTATTTCGATGCGACCTTTACATAAACCTTTGAAACAAAATATTGTAGCATAGTGGATATAATGAATATTTTCGACAGTTTCGATATATATGGAAGATTCACGGTAGTTTTGTCTGTGGTAATTTTTTGAATCATCCTGTATAAATTTATATTTTATACCATTGCGTCCCAACTAGACATGTCCAGTGCGAAATCAATCACTCCCTACAACTGACACCTGAGGCTAAATGTCTGTCTATATTTAGGTAGACATAAATAAGTACAGATATTTAAGTTATAAGCGTTATAATTAAAACGACCATGAATTGACAAATATTATGAAAAAGTGTAATTCCTAATACTAAAACTAAGTAGCTCTGAAAAGAACTTTTTAAGTGAAGCATAAAAATGTGTTAAAAAAACTCGAAATATTCAATACCGTTGCGTCCACTGCGTAAGGAGCCGACCGGCTACCTAGTTCACAATGTTGCACCCCCTTCTCCCGCACTGCCCCTCTCTCGTCGCGTTAGTTACTCGACGCGCTGCGTGGCGGCCGCCGTCGGCATGTATTTTAATTTTAATTTCATGATATCTTTTGAATAGAATATCCGATTGCAGTCATTCAAAAAGTCATCGTCAGGTATTGAGACAGTCTCGAATATTAAATTATTTATTTTGATAAAAAATTATAAAAGGTATGGATAGCACGGTCTGATTTTGATCGGCATTTCTATCAATTTCTTAAATGTAAAAAAGTAGTTATAGTGACGTAACTACAATAGTTAGACATATGGTCTCGCGAAGTTTTTTGTAGATATTGATATATTCTATAATATTGTCGAACATTTGTTGTCCTATCATTGATACTCTTCACAGCATATGCGATGAAGAACATTTTATGATTTCTTTAGTAATCTAGTACTAAATATAGCCTATGTTACTCATTGCTAATGTAGCTTTCTAATGAAAAAAGAATCATTAAAATCGGTACAGTACTTTTTGAGTTTATTCGTTACATACAAAAATACAAATCTTTCCTATTTATAATATTAGTGTATATATACTAACTGCAATTCGAGAATTCCTCAGGAATCTCACTCTTTATTAGAATATGTTTATTTCTATAATAATTTATAACAGATTAAGTTAAAGTCTGCCTAAGATATAAAACTGGAACATAAGCGCATGTTACTTTAAATTAAATAAAGCTTACACCATTCAAGCACCATATTTATTAGTCTGCAGTATAGTTCATTGTTTTATTGGTATCCAGAGAACCTCCTTATGGTAGCGTGAGGGAACACAATTTGTTACAGCGGTCATGATATAATGAATTTTATACCTAGATATATTGCTTTTTAAATTTAAAAGGTTTATATTTTACGAAACGGTATTAACACTGTGCTCAACATTTTTAACTATTCTGTATATATTTATTAACTTAACATCAATAGTCTTGGTAAGAAATCTACCACCGATTCGGAAAGTTGAATCAGCTGAGAAGAAACAGGCAAGAAACTTAATGGTTACTATTTAAGGATAGTTTTCTATGTTACTGTAATATATTGCTTCTGTCAGCAATTGGAATCAAGTCCAATTCTATTGCTTAAATATCTTCAACATTATCATATACTTATTGTAAAAGGATGTTTTTGACATGTTTCCTAAAATTATGTGGAGGCAAATCTAAAATCGATTGTGGCATCTTATTAATAATGCGTATGCACAACCCGACAACTGATTTCTGAAACTTCTTCAGCCTACAAGAAGGCGTTACAGTTTTGTTTGTATTTCTTGTGTTGAAATTGTGTATTTCGCTGTTTTTGCCTATACGGCAAGTAAGTAATGTTACAGATATATAAAATGTTATCTACACTTATATTATAAAGAGGAAAGATTTGTATTTTTGTATGTAACGAATAAACTCAAAAAGTACTGGACCGATTTTAATAGTTCTTTTTTCATTAGAAAGTTACATTATCACTGAGTAATATAGGCTATATTTAGTACTAGATTACTATAGAAATCTTTAGAAATTCCTATTAAAACCAACCGAAGGTGTAAAAACATTTGCCATGAAATGTCTTTCATCGCATACGCTGTGAAGAGTATTAATAATAGGACAGAAAAATGTTCGACAATATTATAAAATATATCAATATCTATAGAAAACTTCGGGAGATCATACGTCTAACTATTGTAGTTACGTCACTATAACTACTTTTTTACATTTAACAAATTGATAGAAATGCCGATCAAAATCAGACCGTGTTATCCATACCATTTATAAATTTTTATCCAAATAAATAGTTTAATATTCAAGACTGTCTCAATACGTGACGAGTACTTTTTGAATTATTGAAATCGGATATTCCATTCAAAAGATATCATGAAATTAAAATTAAAATAACAACTCGGCGAGAGAGGGGCAGTGCGGGAGAAGGGGGTGCAACATTATGAACTACGCAGTGGACCCAAACGATATTGAATATTTCGAGTTTTTTTAATACATTTTTATGCTTCACTTACAAAGTTCTTTTCAGAGCTACTTAGTTTTAGTATTGGGAATCACACTTTTTCATAATATTTGTCAATTCATGTTCGTTTTTATTATCGTGCTTATAACTTAAATATCTGTACCTATTTATGTCTACCCGTGCGAAGCCGGGACGGGCCGCTAGTTGAATATATATTGCCACAGTGCTGTAAGAATTGATGCTTTCTTCAATTTTTCTCTTAAAGTAACACGAGCTCCTAATTGATGTATGGCATATATTGCTCCTTTTTGTAATATTACCCCATAACTTAAGACATAATGCTATAAAATTAAGGTAAAAACACCAGTTTGGTTGTTTCTACATCAGTGTATTGTCTTACTTTTATAACAGTAAATGCAGCTGAACTAAATTTGCTTGCCAGAGTCTTAATATGGGCACCACACTGAAGCCCAGAGTCTGAGGTTATTCCTAAGACGACTATAGACTTAACATTCTTTAGTATACTATCATCTACTTGAATATGTACAGAATACTTTTGCATTTGGCAAAGTCATTTCAACACACACAGCCTTGGCAGAGTTTTATATTAAATTATTAACTGAAAACCAACGTGAGATATTTGAAAGGGTATTTATAACATCATGATTTTCTTTATTCTCATCTATTTTAAGCAGTATACTATTTTTAATAGTAATTTTAGTGAATTCGAAATTTCATTCTGCATTTTTTTAAAGGTTGAATCACATACGAACTCTTTGGTGGTAATAAAATTTATTTTATCTGTCTCTTATATGACGAAAATGTTTTTAACACAAAGTTTTTTGTCACTGGCAAATCTTTACTTTTATGAATTCGTAACCTTTCAGCGTAAACAGAAACAGCTTCACCACTTCAAGTTGCTCCGGGTTGATACCCTGTAAGAAAGTGGGGTTAAAAGTTTAAGAGTAAACGATAAAAATAAAAACATCATCAAGATGAGGTATATCATCAATCATTTGTAGTAGATGACAGATAATGCTGGAGATCAGTGGCCTTCTTCTGGTAGATTGACTTCCTACAGGAGATACTAGAAAGTAAAGAGAGATTACGGCGGACGCTACTTCCTCTCGCTGAAGGAGGGGAAGCAAAAGCTGGCGTAATTTTGGTCGTCTGCTCTCAAAACTGAACCCTCTAGTCGGAATCATCCAGGAGCGCCAAAGCTAAATGCGCTAGTGAACACATTGATCCCAGCAACCGCATGAAGAGAGTTCTGCTAGATATAGGTAGGTATCCTAGTAAACCAGCGAGTCCCACACTTCCGGGTGGTGCATTTCCATCGAAAAAAGGCCTGTAACATCTAACTGCAGGATATAGGTCTTTTGTTCGCTGGAAAATTTATTTACGCACAACTCCTGACCTATGGATTGGAAGTGCGAAACTCGATGAAGGAGGATACGTCGCAAAATCCTCTATAACCAAGTGGAACCCTCTTCATCCGTAAATGAGACATCAGAAGATCATTTGGCGTATTCCACCTGGTGTATGGACGAGTCTTACTAAAATTGCAGCAGCTAAATACGCTGCCTAATATCTCGTCTCTTTCGGTGATTAGAAGGAGCATCCACTACGTTCTCCTTCACTCACTCATGGGTCTTCTTTGACGAAACTACTTGGTACATGTCCCCTCACGAATAGGTAAGAGGGGATTTTAAGGCTGTTAACCCATTAAAGTATTCCAGTTAGGGTTGGCAGCTAACACATATCCCCGTCTTAGTCCTGAGGTATAAACGATTTCTTACGATGTTTTCTTTAACCGAAAATCAAAGATGGATTGGAAAGAGGCATCAAACTAGTAAATTTTATTTTTATAAAGATAATGCTCTCGATGCATGCCTTTTTAAAATAAAAACAGTGTGTTTCACCGTCGTGGTTTTCAATTTTCTATGACGACAACTGTAATTAACTCCTGTCTTTTAATAATACTTCATTGAGTATGTACATTATGAAATATTGCAGTATTTTTTTAGCCAGCCAGATATGTGTCATGTCATAAAATTAAATCTTAAGCAGGCATCACTAAGATCTTTTTGCAAAATTGTTGAAAATCATCCAGAATCACCAGTGGAGCAAAGTGATGTCTACACTCTAACTATCTTTTCGATTATACACCGTTTATACCCCTTACCTTTTGTCTCCTGGGGTAAAGAAGGGTTAAAAACACTTACCGGTTTTTTTTTATAAACAATGGCGCTGAGTAGATCATTCCAAATAAGTTGAACGAGGATTGGATTATCATCTTCGATTGTATTGTCGAGAAAGTGGAATTGCATGTCGTGACTATGATAATCATGCTCATCTGTAACAGTTGATAATGTTAAGACATGCTTACATACAGAGTGATTTTCTTTTGGTCACAGGTTTGCGCTTGATTATAGTCTCATTTGTTGGTTAATGATGATACAGTCTAAGAAGGAAGTCCGCCAGTCTAAGAAGGCTAAGCTGGTAAGACTTAATCTACCCCTTATGATTTCTACACAGTAGATAAGCGACGTTACGACGTTACGCCTTCGTTTCGTTTGTTTGAATGCGTTAATCTCATCCGATTTGAAAAATTCTTTTAATGTTAGATAGTTCATGTGTTAATAAAAGCTATGTTTTACATTATATTATGCTAAAACTAATAAGAACGATTTAGTAATGAAGAATGTTTCTGAATCAGGTTTTTTTTCGCTTTTGAAAGCTTTCGCTGCGTGCGTTGCGTAAACGATTAAAACAAGGCAAAAAATATTTATGACTTGATTGTTCGTCTGATAAAGTTCTAAAAAATGTCATTGTTTTTATCATTTATAACCTTTTTTATGGTAATTTTGTTCTCTCTAGACGTAGACGAAGTTACATGTATTAGCTAAGGTAAGTAAGGTGAGCAGCAGCCTATTAACGTCCCACTGCTAGGCACAGGCCTCCTTACAAGTACGAGAGAGAGTTTTTAGAGCATAGACAGATCAGGCGCAGAACTAACGGCTTGATGTACTCTCCGAGGCACGGGGTTGGATCTCGCCGCCAAATTTTTCCCAACTTCGGACAAATATTAAGAAAATCTTAATAGAAAACCCAATAACATAATGATAGTTCACTGCGTATATATATTAGAAAACTGGTTGTATGTACATAAAAACATTGACTCTTTTAATAAAAAGAGTGAATGTACATCATATAACTTACGAAACCAAAACAAACTTGATATAAATTCTAGTAGGCTGCATAAAATTAACAACTCATTTAAGGGTAACTGTATACATTTCTATAATAAACTCCCACAAGACGTTCTAAAGATGTCAATTAATAAATTCAAAGTCTTTGTTAAAAGAAAGTTGATAGAAAAATCGTATTATAATTTGCAAGAGGATAGAAACGCCTGGGAGTGAACGAATTCCTCTAATTTTAATTAACATATAGTAAACTAATATGATATTGGAAGATGGTAACAAAAAATAAACCCGACTGAGTTTGTTGTGGGTTCTTCTCGGATCAGGGCGCGAAGGAACCCTCGTAACTTTATATTTTAAGCCGTTCTTGAGTACCATCATCAGAAGTATATTAGAATCAGAGTGTGGAAAAAAAAATATAATTTGACGATTCAAAATTGCTGTAATATGCCTACTTGAATAAAGATATTTTGATTTGATTTGATTTGAATATCGATTTCGAATTGGCCCGACTCGAGACTCCAACCCAGGACCTCGTGTCTGTATTCGAACATGCTAACCACTAGACCAATGAAGCAGTTAAGGTAAGTAGCAGCCCATTAACTTCCCGCTGCTCGGCGCACACAGGTTAAGTACACAAGTGCACTCTCTATTCCTTCACTCTCATAGCATGATAGGACGGGACACGACCAGACAAAGATCTGACGCAGGACCGACGTCTTATCGTGTCCTCCGAGGCACGGGAGTAGGGCACATTGCCCACTACACAATAAAGGGTAAATTCTGAGAATTTCTTAACAGAAACCTCTCGTCTTCATAGCCTCGAAGCCAGAACTTTATATCTACAGCAGAACAGGCTGATTACGAGACCAATGAGGCGTTGTATTAGTTAACCACACTATAAATATACTTACTGCGCTTAGTTGTATTGCTTCGCACCGATAAAAATTGTCGAAAACATCCGGCGAAGTCTAGGTAATCTTTTGACCATACATCAAGGGAGGTGTTATTCGTGTAAAGTTGACGCAATACCATCCTATTATGTTTGTTTTTCACTTTAACATTCGGTACATCAGTGTCTAACTAAAAATATTACGAAATGTCTTTAGATGTGATAGTTAAAAGTTTCAAATTTATTTTAACTAAGCTTCTTTCTTTTTCTATTGGCTGAATAATTTCCTCGGGAATTGTGTTTTTGGATAGAATTTTTAATAGTTTACGCTGATTATTTTACCAATAAGACACATATGTATAAATACATTAATACAATAATAATGAAGGGAATTTCGTTGGAATTGCAAATTGCTCAGGTTACATCTGTTGGATAGCCCTCAAACTTCTACCTGTTCCTACAAAAATGGAAAGAAATACAGCAAATTAAGGTTGCTGTTTCTCTCTATTACAATACGAGGAAGTGATATTTGCCCGACTCAATCATAAGCTGCAGTCAGTCAGGATTATTGTAGTCAGTGGGATTTACCACTATATCGTATGTCTATATTAATTGTTGATAATTCTAGGGACAAAGGTTGTATTATTAAGGAATCCCCATAAATATCAGTGAGATACAAATTCGCGGACGCCAATTAGTATAAAAATAGATAAAATTGATGTGATAGCAAAAAATATATTAATTTTCTGATGGGTCAATTATAAAACAGGGATTTCGCGCGGGTTCCATATTGGGACCATTCTTATTCCTCATTTACATTAATGACCTTCCTTACTTTATTAAGGACGATCATGAAATTAATTCGCACATTTATTAAATAGATTTACGTAAAACAAACACTATATAATTTATGTTTATAATTTAGAAAGTAGTAATATTTCATTATAAATTTTGTAAATATATAATACATATGCTATTAATTTATTAATGAATACATAAAATTTGCAGTGCAAAATATCAACATCGCTATAGCAGGTTATTTCATATGATCAGCACATGCTTAAAAAAGGTATGTAGCAGCCTTTTAACGTCCAACTATGGATATAGACCTCCTCACTCTTTCATTCACGAAAAAGCACAATAATGGATTGGGAACAATTAAGCAACCAAATTTCTTTAAGGTTTTGGGCCCTGGGCTTGAACCCATAACTTCACTTAAGGAGAAGTCACTATTAAATCATCGTGGCTTCTCAGCACATACCAATTTTGAAGAAATAGCAGTAATACACGCCACAAGTTGTATAATATCGAATTCAGCCCGATTATATTCAAACTCATTATGTCAATATTACCACACTATTGAATAAAGGGCTCACGCCTAAAGACTCAAATGGACTTGAAAATGGTTGGGCTAAATCCTCAATTAATTTGGTATAATCAAATATATCTCCATTTAAAACAGTCAATTCGAAAACTAAAAAAATCGCAGTCGACGATAAAATAACAACTTCAAAAGGAGGTTGTAATTAAACTAGCAAATTAAACCGGAAGTAGCACATGCAAACATTTTAAATATAATAACAAAGAACCCAGCATGATATCATAATATAGTAGTATAACAGTAATCTATCAAATACAATAATGATAGTGATCTCTAAAAAATGATATGAAAAAAGATGTTACCGGATTAGTGTACTGGAATCGCACTGCACTGCATTCAGTAAAGAGACTATGCGGGAATCCATTGGCAGGAAATAAGGCAACCATGTTCCACAAGCCCAGGACTTCTCCAGGTGAGTACATTGGACGATATCCTTCGCAAGGAAGATCAGATTCATTGCAAGTAACCGAGGTTATGGTGAAGAGGTACAGAATTGTCAGAAAAGGCGTCATGACTAACTGACTTCCAAAGAGTGAATGAATATAATTCAAAAGCTGAAACTTACAAATAGTTGGGAGTACTTATAAAGTGTTAAGAGTGGATAGACCTGCCAAATGGTTTTTATTGCTTGATCGACAACTGTACTAAAGTTTATTAAATACAAATATAATAGGAACATCTTCAGGATCTTCAGGATCACTTATAATCATGGTATTGTCTTCTCTTTTACGTTTTAATGTGTGTTTTCTACTTATTTTTTTACTTTTTAACATTTTACAGCGTTACTACAAACTTTATCGTTGTTTGTCCTTTTTTTCTGTCTGCTTCATTAGTGTGTTTTGTAATTGTACAATTATGAAAGCAATTAACAATTTTATTTATAATTAATATATTCGTTTCCTGAACGAATTGCTGCCGTAACGTCCAATCTTCTGCAGAATTAGTGCGGGAGTTATTACAGTGCACAAGTGCACACTCTCTATTCCTTCACTCTCATTGTCTCATGTAACGACAATCCAACATGAACCCAAAGAGATTAGACGCAGGACCGACGTCTAAGCGTGCTCTTTGATGGACGAGAGTGAAACACCCCCGCAACTTCCTAACATCGAGGAAATATTGAGAATTTCTTAACAGAAAACCCAATATCATTTTATGAATTCAACTAATCAGGAACTAAAACCCAAAACCTCATATCTGTTGTTAAACAAGCAGTGAGTAAGTAGCAGCCCATTAACGTCCCACTGCTGGGCACAGGCCTCCTCCCCCATATGAGAGAGGGCTTTTTAGAGCATAGACCCACCACGCTGCTCCACTGCGGATTGGCAGGCATAGTACAACAAGTGCACTCTCTATTCCCTCACTCTCATAGTCCGGTGTGACGGGAATCCGACACGACCGGAGAGATATCAGGCGCAGGACCGACGGCTTAACGTGCTCTCCGAGGCACGGGG